>JAHDVE020010218.1:0-122965 GCA_022606495.2 Halesus radiatus
TTCCTTTATCAGAGGAATGTTTGTGTCCTTGTGTAAAGTATTAACCCTGATCCACGAAGGAGCATTCAATATTAGTCGAATGACCTTGTTTTGCACGGTTTGTATGGGTTTTATATGTGTTTTGCTGCGTTCCCCAAACAGGTGCAGCGTATGAAGCTCTAATAATGCAGCGTATGGTGTTCTAATAGTGGTTTTGTATAGGAGTATTTTATTGTCTGTGGATAATTTACTATTTTTACCAAGAATAGGGTAAAGAGAACTTCTGGCGCGAGTTGTGGATTTAACTTTTTATTGAATATGCTTTTTCCAAGTGAGTGTTGAGCCTAAAACGAATCTTAAGTACTTTATTGATTTGGTCCAAGGTACGCTCCTACGATGCTGCAAATGTTCTTCTGTGAAAGATTCCATATAATGTTTACCCTGAGATGTAATTTATTTTGTCATTGTGTACACCAATGTGGAACTGGAATTTTAAATTCTGTTTTAAAACGTATTTGGGATCCGATATATCAATGTCGTGAAAAATGTTTTTTTTTTTTATTTCAGACGATATTTGTTTGCATATCGTATGTTGATATGTTCAAAATTGATTACTCTTTTTAATTAAAGTTATAAAGTCTTGAGATTTAACAATAAAGCATTTTTTAAACGCAAAAGTATTGTTCCAAGTGCTTCGCGTGCGTTGTTAATTTATTTTTTTCAATATTCGCTTTAATCACCTCATAAAGAAAATTCTTTATGCTAATAATTTGTAGACAAAAAACGTATCTTTCCAACGTAATAATGGCTTTTTGTGGTGAATTTAATGAATATCCGAATTTAGTGCAATAAATCTGCGATCAGATTATGTAAAATATTTTTTCAGATTAAAAATTGAACATCGTTTTACATGTTCAAAAATATTTTTTTCCCTATAATGATAATAATAATATTTATTTATGTCTAACACATTATTTAATAACAAAATTTAAAAAAGTTTTTACTGTCCAAATAGGAACAAATCCCATTTTCAGTCAAATTGAGAAATTTAGTTCATATTAAGTGCCATTGTACAAAAATAGAAGAGAAAAAAGCTAGTATTGACATAGTACGGTAATACAATACATCTAAAAAAAGTATAATAATTAATTATAAAGAGATGTGAAGAATAGTATAAAAAAAAAACAATTTTGTATATCAGATAATTTGAGAATAGTACAATAGTATGTATGAAGAGGTAAGAAAAACAGGGTAAACGATTATGTATATGTATTTAATAGGTACTGGTTGGTGCATGCGTTTAAAATTGAGTACTTAAAAAAAAGATAATATTATTGAGTAACATTGATAAGATTGAGTCATGTATCACTCAGCTTTATGAGCGGACGACAAAACTCGGGGATGTAGCCCGAAAAGAATGCAGCAATCTCTCTGTGAATTTCCAGTAGACCATTGATAACACAATAATACAATGTAGGGCAATTTCTGGTAACTAGGTGTAGAATAACAGTACACAACTGCTGACCCTGTACAAATCGCAAGTGCGCCCCACTGTAGAATTTGACAGCCACCTCTGGTCGGGAGCCCCAAAACATCTGAAAAAAACCCTTGACTCTGTGCAGAAACGGAACTAGCGTCATTGATCCCTTCGGCACCGGTGCATAGTCGGGAAACACGCCAAACGCGCGCCCAACATTTGCACACGGTTGACATTTGTCACATGAGAACGGGTCGCTTCTACGATTCGTTCTTGTGTTCAACAGCTCGGCTGTGGAATGATCTGCCGGCCTCTGTGTTTCCTCCATCCTAAAACATGGGTCTCTTCAAGGCCCAAGTTAAGACCCTCCACACAGCATCTCCAAAGATGATATAGGCCTTGAGGGAAATTATTTCCCTCAGGGTCTCCTATGTGGAGTTACTATAAAAAAAAAGAATTCACGCGTTTAAAAATTTTACGCTGAGTAAAGAAAATATTCATAAAGCTTAAATATGTGGGATATGTGGTAAAAATATACGAGTATGTGGGTTTATTGGCTTTAAACCACGGTAAGCAGACATGTTTTCGTATTAATTTTCGGAGGTATGATTTTTGGAATGAGCTGGGGCGATTCCCACACCGAGGGATCGGAAATCCCTGATGTACAAGGAGTCTTTTAATGGGGTGTTGCTCGTGATGGTTCGGCAAAACTGCGCGTATTAGCTAAAATAGTCAGCCCGACGTGGGAACTAACGAATCTTACTCTAAACGGGAATTATTCCCCTCGCTTCTGGTCATTAGCGGAGGCAGACGGCAGAGAATGTTCCTGTAAATCAAACGTAGGTTTAGGATGGCAGGCGACTCCAGTGTCAAGAGGAGTTAACAGACGAAGGTGCTTTTATAGGTATAGCTTTATACGTCTGAAAATTTGACGGAGATTCTCAAAGTAGAGAAAAGAAACACATATAAGGGGTACTCTCCTAATCGATCCAATCTTTGAATAATTATTATACAACATATTATATGTACACATATTACGGAATCAGGTATTTTCAATGGTTTCTTATAATGTCAACAAAAATCGAGAAAAAAATGAAAATATATGTTTTTTTTATTTAGTTGTAACACAACATTATCAAACAATAAAATGTAAGAAAGCTTTGACTGCCCGACTGGGAACAAATCTCGTTTTAGGACAGTCAAATTTACAAATTTAGTTCATGTTAATGTTATGCCACTACACAAAAAATATGCATTTAAATTGAGTACAAAAAAAGAAGTATTATTCAGTAATATTTATAAGATTGAGTTACGTATCACTCAGCTTTATGAGCCGAGGGCGCAGCAAATAGTTAATAATATATTAGAGATGACGTTTCAATTTATTTATCAATTTAATTTTCAATATATAAATATGACATTTCAATTTATTAATGTATTTATTTCAATTTATTTTTCAATTTAATTTTCAATATATAACGATGAAATTTCAATTTAAAACGTGCCATTTTTGATTTGCTTCCAAAACAACGTACTCGTTTTTGTTCGTGTACATGGCATTATTGACATCACACCGACCAACGTCGGTAACAGCCGTCTTACCAGACAGTGGCGTTATGTACATCGTACTGACGTTTTAGCCAGTTCGAACAGTTTCGGTACGCGCAGTTTTAGATCGCTTTTAAAACAACAAATATGAAAAAAATATTAAAATTTCACAATTATGGTGCCACCATCAGAATCAGAAATATAAACTTGAAATCTTCCACACATTGAATGGTTGGAACACATGGATGTGAAAATACCATATTGAGATATTTATTTGTAATTTAATATTCAATGAGAATTCTTCAGATATGGAAAACTCATTCGTAGGGATGAGTAATATGAGGTTCCTAATTGAAAAGTTTATTTTACATCGGGTTTAGTTTCGATGTATTTGTCACAGATCAAAAAGTTCTAGGGGAGAAACGTCAAACTGTTAGACTAGCGGTGGGTTTCGAAACATCTACAATGTTTTGAATTCTACAACGCATATTTAGTTTTATGTAAATTTCGATCAAATGTTCATTTTATTTTCATATTAATTAATATCTACTCTATAATTCAGAAAGTTTGATTTTGAAAAGTTTTCTCCTACACCTCGCTCAGCAATGGAGCCGATTAATGCGTGAACCGCCAACGTGTAACGCGTGCGGTGCTATTTTTCAAATCATTCGAATTTAATCTTTTTTTTCATACGTTTTGCACTTCAGTAAGGTAGACATTTGCGTACACTCTATTTAGTTCACCGATCTCATTAGTTCACGCGGCGATTCTGAAATATTACTCAAACATCATAATGCTGTTAAATGAGCCGAATTAATGAAATTTCGATCTTTGTAAAGTATCTATGCCAAAAACCTGAAATTTCAGATAAAAGTGATTTAAATAATAAAAATTATAATAAATTACAAGCGTAAAGTAAGTAATAAAAAACTGTATCTGTGATATACTATGCTTTTTATTAATATTATTATGATTAAACCAAAAACTCCTTTAAAAATGTATTGTCATTGACATGTAATCGGAATTGCACTTAAGCAAAATGTCCTTAAGCCTAAGGAAAAGGAAAAGGAATTTTCCTTTAGAATAGGCCTCCAGGAGCTGGTTCTTTTAAGGGATGATTGCTTATCCTTTACCTTAAGCGTAAAGATATCTTGCTTAACTGCGGTTCCTGTTCTCCCAGATGACAGCTGTCAGCTGTCATTCAGCGAATGACATTCATTAAAAATATCAATATATTCGTAGTTTTAAGAAGAGAAAAACTCAATATTAAGTAAGTTACTATGTTATCACCCACGTTATTATCAATTTTTGACATTATTAGCTATTAAGATTTACAATTATAAATGGAAATATAAATACAGACGGCAAATGTCACTTTTAGAAGTGGTAACAGAATAAACAGGTCATTACTTTCTAGCGAGATAGGTATTTTTTTACAAAACGTAATTCTTCGTTAAAAGGCGTATTTATGCTAGTTAAAAATAAAATAAAAATGTATTAAAATGATTTATAATATAATGTAATGTTTTAAATAGTGTTGGTTCAAAACCTTGTGTCACTTGGAGATATTTCATCAATTTGTATTTTTAAATAATTTCTTAATAATCCGCATAGGATTTTTTTACTATGTCTCTCCGGAGTTCAACAGCTAAGCACAAAGTCTTTAAACCTAAGCAAAGGGATAAGGAATCGTCCTTAAAAGAAACCAGAATAGCGCTTCACTTTTTTATTTGACGACGTATTGTAGATGTAATCATTGAAGTCAGTGAGAATTTTTGTCAGTTCCTGAGATATTACAACGGTACTATATATTATCCCAGCACCTTCGTGTGAAGAGCTGTCTAAGGGTTTCTCATAATAAATGTCAGAAGTGACAGTTAAATATCTCCTTCTGTGAGAATTAAACCAACTTCACGTGTAACGGTGCCACCGTAAAAAGGCGTGGGAAAAAATGAAAGAGATATTAAGATTTCATAAGGCATTTCAAAATTTGGAGTGAAATGAACATGGAGTACAGTTCGGCTTACATAAGTGGAAAAACTAGCATATGTCTTAAAGATTTGTGAGGACCGTGAGCCAGTCTAAGGTCTCGGGATATCGCCTTGATGACTTCAGCAATCCCGCTGGTCAATTTTGTTAAGAATCCCTTTAGAAACTTATTCATCAACGTAAACTGCCAGACTGATTGCCAATATAAATACAACATGATCTCTTTTTTATATAACAAATAAGTATAAATAGGATAGGCGCATAGGCGTGGTAATTACTCAGACTTTGTCGGCCCAGCAACAGTTTAAAATGTTTCAGTCTTTAAAAGCACTTATTCATCAAAATACTATGGAATAGCATTCCATCACAAAATAAAAGTCACAAAACATAAATATAAAAAAAAGGGTTGTTTTGTTTTTTCTGATAATTTGGCCAAATATATGGCCGCTTGTTCGTATCCGAACTGCCTTTGTTATACAAATGTAATAATTTATAAATGAATTAAAAATTATGTAAATTAAAAATATACTTTGTATTTAATAAACAGCGGTAATAGTGCTAAAATTATAGATAATATATTAAATAAAATGTTTATTAAATCTTATGTATATCCATAAATAATTTGTGTTAGTAAACATTCGAGAAAAAAATCCGGGGTACATAAATTAATTTGTAAAGATCGAAACGTATTTTACATAGGAAAGACTTAATTAGACTAATTATTATAAATTTGTAAATCATATTTTGGAAACCAATTATTTTTTTGATATAAATATAAGTTTAAAAAAAATTTCGTTCAAATACAACCGGTTTACAATTATACAAATTTGAAATTTTAGAAATTAGAAAAAGTGTTAGTAGTCAATTAAATATAATTATTTAATCAAATATATTTTTTTAATCTCTTGAATTTTTTTCATATTAATATTAGTAATAAAAATAGTTTCTCTTTTAAATTCTAATATAAATTTGTTGTTCAATGTTTTATAATTATTTTTTATTAATATTTTTGATTAATTATTACCCACTTTAATCAAAATTTTTTTCGGTTCATAATTTGTTCATTCTTACATTATTGTGTTATATTTTTTATCATTTGTCTATACTTGACATTACTTTTTCTGTATAATCCTGACGAGGAAATATGTCGATATGTATATATTAATAAAGTGGTGATTACAAAGTAATTTTTAATTAATTTATTAATAATGACGCCACAAAGTGAATAACAATAATTTGAAGAAATTATTTAATAATTTGTTTGAAAACTGAAGCTCATAAATCGAAATGAATGTAATAAATGTATATGGATATTTCCTGAGATGTATTTTATAAACAAACACACTTGTGACTTGTGTTACGGTCGGGTATTATTATTTCCTTTGAATTCGTCCGGCAGGGAAAAGTATTTACAAAGACGTCAAAGAAAAGCATTAATATGTAACGGCACTGAGTACGTTTTCTACGAAACTCTTTTTGTAGATCAGAGAAAAAATATGCAATAAATATCGAAGGGCCCCCGAAGTCTTTGATATTTTTTGTTCAACGTTTCTAGGATGCTTTGATATCTAGAACAACAGGGATGGATTTGTCTCTGGTATCGGATCGGAGGAAAAATTCAGCGAATATTAAACAGGTACGTCGCTTTTTCAGGGGTTCCCAATAATATTACTGCCAATCCAAGGAAATTTTCTTGATAACAACTTTTGTTTATTGTATGGATGAGAAAATATAATACACATCATTGGAAAATTCAAAAATACACAGATATTTTTGACAAACAAACGTAATAGGCAAAAATGTTTCAAATTATAATTTTTTTTAATGCTTAAATTATTTTTTATAATTTTCTGTATCCTGATGAGGGGACCATTGGTTTCTAAATATGTTGATATTTATTTATTAAACAGTGGTTTATACCAAATAACTCTTTAAAATATTTTAATTCGGTTGAGAATTAGTATATACTTTTTGGTTCAGGTTCAATTATATAACCATGACATTTCGGGTACACATTCACAAGCAAATCCGGGCAGATTTCATTTGTGCCCGAGAAGGTGGGAACTTTTTTTCATTACTTTAATTTGAAAACATTACATTTCATTATTAAACGAAAATATTGACATGATTTATGTTGAATGAGCTTAAGAATTATGATTGGATTTTAAATTCAAATATTAGGGCTTAGTGTCGAAAAAAATTGTAAAGGCAGATGCATAAATGACCCGGTAAATAACAGCGTAACCCCTAGTGTAACTCAAATTATTATTTCGTGTTCAAACTTAAAATTATTGCCAATAATTTTTTCACAAAAAAAAATATGATGTTATAAACCGACATGGATCTATTTTAAAGATCGTGGGCTTTAGGTATTATGAGATGATGTATACATCTTGTAATATGTTTGTGTAATTTCTATTTTAATTTGTGATGCATTTAGTAAACCTTTAAATATTACTCAAAAACATATTATAAAAGTTGTATTCAATAAAAATAAACCATTTTCAATTGACGTATTACACTAATTATCAAAAGTATTGAATATTCGTAAAGTAGTTATTTTACTAATACTAATATATGTCTGAAAAAAATTGAAAACAACGAAAATCGAAAGAGCTATTAGCGTATTTTATTCTTTTCGTTCTTATTTTGATTTAATGCAAACCCACAGTAGTTTTATTGGTCATCGTATATTCAACCTGTCACCAAAAGAAATTCAAATGACAAATACCTTATCACGCTACGTAAAACAAGTAAAATGATGGCTGAAGGATCTAGGTGTTGAAACGATACTTCTATAAAATCTTTGTTATTTATATCTGCTTACTTAACTATAACATAAACTTTTACAAATTTAAATTTTAAAAAAAAATTGACATCTTTTGGTACCGATCGCACTGATCGATGAATTTACACTACTATTGGCGCCCTCGTGGCAGCCTGCTGCGTTTTGTAGTCGCTCCCGATTTACCTTGGAAGGATCGGGAAGTTATTAATTTTCCCGGTGTAAAAATAGCATAAAATAACCGCAATAATTTTTGGGTTACATTTATAAAAATTACATAATTTTAGTGCTGTCGTTTCGAGCTTAAATCAAGTTTATAATAAAAAGCAAAATATTTTGAGTTGAAATCTGCTTCGTTCTTCCGAATTAACGCATTAGACATCGGTCACATCCTTAGAGTAATAATACATCTGGCGGCGGTCGGTCGAACACGTGAACTAGTGAAGTGCGGTGGTTGTAAAAAATTTTGTATACAACCGGGAAGTGAACCCCAACAAGAACACCAGCTGGGGCGAGAACAAGCCTTTACCTACGTCACTGAGATAGTGGCCAAGTACCTCAACAAGCACGACTTTGACCTAATCTGCCGGGTGCATCAGGTGGTAGAGGACGGGTATGAGTTATTTGCCAAGAAACAACTGGTACTGCAGGGAATTCGATAATGCAGGAGCAATGATGTCAGTGGACGACACGATGAAGTGCTCCTTCCGGATCCTGAAGCCGGCTGACAAGCGCCTGGCGTACGTGCAGACCAACACCAATCCGACCCCTCACGCCACCAGGGGCGTAACCAAGACAAAGAAGATTTTGAGGGCCCTCTGGATAAATCCCACCGGCCACCATCCTCCCCCACCGCTCCACCCTTTTAAGAGTGTTCTGTGTTATTTATCCTAAAAATATGGATAATAATTCTTTATCTTAGCTTAAATACATTCTTGAATATAATGGAAACAGTCACTCTATCATTTGTATTAGCGTCTTGCAATATTAAATACATTCTTGAATATAATGGAAACAATCACTCTATCATTTGTATTAGCGTCTTGCAATATTAAATACATTCTTGAATATAATAGAAACAATCACTCTATCATTTGTATTAGCGTCTTGCAATATTAAATACATTCTTGAATATAATGGAAACAATCCCTCTATCATTTGTATTAGCGTCTTGCAATATTAAATACATTCTTGAATATAATGGAAACAATCACTCTATCATTTGTATTAGCGTCTTGCAATAAATACGGTTAGCTTCTTTTTTTTTCAATTTAACATTAAATTTAGTTTTGATAATTTAACTTCATCTCTTTATATGGTCTATAAATAATGTGTAATGATGGCCTGTCCAAAAAGAGAAAATAAATGTTAAAAAAAAATAAAAAACAATAATAAATTCGTAGAATAGACGTAATATAAGAATAATATAAGAATAGGAAGTAATATTTGTACAGCGCCCCTGAGGTGATTTCTCACAAAAGCGGCGCTATAAAAATCATCCGATTATTATTATTATTATTACTATGCCGAAACACGAAAAAAATTAAGATTTTTTCTACAAGGTATTCGAGTCAGTTAATGTTTCCGAAAACACGTTTCATATAACACGCTTTAATTTTTTGTCAGAGAGAAAAAAGCATTTGTAATAGCATGCTAACATTTATACCCTAACTATAAACAAACTATTCTGTTAGTAACGGTCGTGTAATTATAATAATTACTTGCATCGTTATTAATGATGTATTGTATTGCTTGTAATTTCCGGCCTCTAATGACAGTTGTCTCATTTTGGTTTCCGAATAATATTAACGTTCAGCCTCCTGGTAATTTTCTTACCTTTTTGTCAACCATAGCCATGGTAGGATTATTTTTTAATGCAAACGTATGCTAAATAATAAATGAAACATTTTGCCACTTTTAAATACCACAAACCATTTTTTTTGTCAGCAGCCATCAGAGATTGTTAATGAATTAATTTAACCGAAACCGGTTGACAAATGCATAAATTTAATTAAGTGGTTTAAAACAAAAAAATTTTCATTCAAGAGCTTGGCTGATTAGTCTAAATAATAAACGATTACATATCGTTCAGTTTTAATCAAAAACGGACATCTGTATTTACAAATTGTTTAAAAACTGGACATCTGTATTTTCAAAGCATAATTAATCAACTTAAATATTGATATCACATGGTTAGAATGTATAGGCTAAATAAATAAAAAATAAATCTTCCAAAGAAAAGATTAAATGAATCTTATAATTCATTAATACGGATTACAATACACTAAAAGATGGATTTTTTTCCGTTTTGGAAACGACAGATCCCCGTCTTTGTTATGAAGCCACTCGTATAACCTGCCCATTAAGGACAGACATCCTTTACCCTGCCAAATGATGGTTCAATATTCCACCAAAATTCCAAGAATATATTATTAGAATTCCTTAACGGATATTCCTTGTATATTCCGAGTAATCCCCCCTTAAACACCTCACGGCAGAATGGTTCATTTGGCGAACAGATAAGACGGTGTGTTGTGGTTTCTTCTGTCCAAGCTCTCAACTGAATGATGCTATTAATATTGTCTAGTTCGTTGTTGCATGTAAATATATTCACTAATATTACATATGTAACGAAAATATGAAAAGAGTATTAATTCAGCACTATAAAGTAATAGTCTTGTAATATATAATAGTCAATTAATAGATATTTTTTAAAATTATAAGCAAGTAATTTTATAAACGCACGGCTGTTCTTCTCAACTTTTCGAATAATCCATCTGAGTCACCGATCAGCCAAGTGTTCTGTTAAGTATTCGCTCTGTTTGCTAGTTTCCAAGCATTTTTTATCCTAAATTGTCTATGGAGGTGCCCCCCTACTATAAAATAGTGACCGCCCACTTTCATGCACGATAAAATAGTAGCCGCCCACTTTTAAGAAATAAAGTGACATCAAAGTAATAACCATCAATGTTCAATTAATACAGATGAGTTAATACATTATATTTTTAATGAATACATATCATTTGTTTAAGAACTAATAGATAAACCAACATTTTATACTTCACAAACGTATGCCCAAAATTTTTTTTTTAAATAAAGTGTTAGCTTGACTTTTGAAAATGCCGCAAAAGTACATTTGACGTTTCTCCTCCGTGAAAGACAAGGCTAACCGTAGCTTATAATAAGTAAAATTAGTTAGAATTTCTTCAATTTTATTTAAAACATACCAAAAAACATGGATCAGGCATTGGAAAACGGAAATAAATATTTGTCATTCAATATTTAATCGCAAACCAATAATGATATTTGTAAGAGACATTTTTTTCACCCTGTTTTTATAATTGGTCTTCTGACGGGGGGACTTAATCCGAAAAAATCGAGATCCTAAATTGATCGTAAATTTCGTTGGGAAGAGCGACTTTGTGCATTTGAACTGAGGCAAAATTTCGGCTCAATAGACGCTGCGTAGGGTTGGGAAGAACGCCCCTTAATATTATGTTTAGACGTCGTGCAGTATTGCATTGTAATCTTACGTACAAATAAATATTTTTGGTAACATTCGTGAAACACATTTTTCGGATCATTTTGAGATATCTGAGTTTGACTTATTAGTCAGGAACTCTTTTTAAAAATTCGTTTTTACTCTTTTTAAATATAATAATATGATCGTAGGCATAATTCTAGAGGGTAGGTATATATTAACATTTAGTATGGGCAAAATATTGAATTGAATTTGGGTCACAATATATCATATAAGAGTTACGGGAAAGCGTAAAGTTATAGATAATAATATACGAGTACTTATAATTGATAAGAAGAACTTTGTTTACACCGCTGTTTTTAATATATAAACATCTACACGTGTCAGAAGTAAAGCTTCCCTCATCAGGATAAACAATATCCTAAAAATTACAAGTAGGTATAGACAAATAATAAACATAAACAAAACTTAATAATGAGTGACAAAAGTAAGTACGTAATTAAATAAAAATCTAAAATATTAAATAATCAGAAATAAAAAGGAGACGTATTCATCACTTCATTAATTTACACAGAAAGCGATACTTCCTTAATCAAGAATATATAGAATACTAAAAATAATAATGTGAAGTATAGTATGATAAAAATAGAACACAATAATGTAAGTATAGACAAATTACAAAAATAAACAAAAATTGTTTAAAGTAGATAAGTAATTAATCGAAAGTGTTAATAAAAAAATATTATAAAACTTTTAATAACAAATTTATATTGGAAATTATAATGGAAATAATTTTTATTATTTATATTAATATGAAAATAAATTCACGAGGTAACTATTTTAAAGAAATATTATATTATTATTTATATTCACATGACTGTTAATTATTACAATTATATTAATTGTTAATAATTTACCACCTTATATTCCATCACTACCTATCCACCACTGGAGGGGAGGCTTTTCTGAACATTTTTCAGTCCCACACATTATGTAAGTATATATTTACGTTGAACTTTTGACGTAAAAAACCTTCGATCTGGCGGTTTTTTACTCCCGTGTGAATTTGTCGCCATTATTACCAGAGCTGTTATAACATAGTTATAAGTAACGCTAGGAACATTTCACATATAGATGTACATAAGGAATGATTTTTTGACTGATTAGTAGTGGCGTTTTTTATGTGAATACCGCACACGAGTCGAAATTGCTCCCAACCGTCTGGAGCCAGTGGAACTATATCATATCCAATTGGGGAATGTTGTGGGGCTGGGGGTAGTGGGGTGGGGAAGAAGGGGAGAGGAAAGTGAGGTAATACCTGGCTATTCAGATTTGGTGACCAAACATGGCTAAAGCCATTTCAAGCAACGTTTCAATTTTGAATGGTGGTCCATCAACATGGTGATACTGAAAGTATCTTCCACTTTGGAACGGGCGCAAATATACTATATGTTTTTTTTTTGAAATAATGAATTAATTGTGAAACAAACTAACCACGCCGTTCCTCCGCAGGGGTAGGAAGAAAGGACGGACTGCCAAACAACTCGATCTTGGCATACACGTCTTGTTTCATTCACATTCATACATCGTCTCATACATTCTCTTCTATTATTCCGACTTCTGACATGACCGGACTCAAGAATTTGATTCACTTGATCGTGCCATGTTTTCCTCGGGCGTCCCCGGCTTCTTCTTCCATTCGTATTCGCGTCATATATTCTTCTTACACTCCTTTCTTCGTTCATTCGCTCTACATGCCCAAACCATCTAAGCGTCTCTTTCTTAAATAACCTTTAATTAAATGAACTTATTTGCGCTAGCCAGGATTCGAACCTTCGACCTTCGACGAAGGCCATTGAAGTAGCGTGCATTGCTATATGCATTTTATTATCGACTTCCCCTAATTGTTGCGGCAAATTGAATACATACGTTTTGGTAAGATATTTTTCATATTTTTTAAATTTCTTCCTATATTTTATTTTTCTTAAGGTAGGCACAGCTTTTCAGCCTTTATGAAGTGCACGCCACTGCTGATTAGCAACTAGATTTATCGACTTAGGATGCTATGGTTGTTCTTTGTCATACTGGATGCCAAAAATTGCTCATCCCCGAGCGATGTACACTACCCATTGACATGCTTTTTTTGTCAAATCAAAATTTTTAATTAAAACGGATAATTTTTTTTTTACAGACTTGTTTCTCTTCTCTGTCACTGAAAATATGATAAAATATTTGAAAATGAGAACGTTTTTTGAAATTTTTTAGTTCTGGATGTAATATTACGCAATACTTCGTCTAAATAATGATTTTATACGTTAAGCATGCCTTAAAAAAAGCATTTTATTTTTTTTGGCTGAAATTAAAGGCAGTTTAAATAAGAACCTACTCCAAACCTTTAAAGGGAGAATCCGCTAAAGTTTGAACATAATTCACGAGAATACAGACAGGCTGCACAATTTTTCAGCGTCAATTTTTCGTTCGTATTTTTCCAAACAAAATTCTTATAAAACCGGCGAGCGGGCTAAAGACAGGATATTCTAAAGCTTTAGAACTTTCAAAACCAGATGCGATCCTGTTGACCTCATTCTGTAGCTACCTTCCTACGTAGGTTCTGCTACGGCACTACGCCCCCCTACGCCTTGCGCCCGGTGCCCTCTGCGGCTTAAGGCTCTGCTTCTGGCATCACAGAATTCCGAATCTATAGACGGAGCGAAATTCATTAGGAGGGTGATTGTTTTGGGTATATATGGACCTGTAGGTGAGTCCAAATAAATGGCTGTAGAAATTTTTTTTTTTTAATTTTTCATTCTTGAAAATAATATAATGATTTTCACGCTTAAATCTGTAAAATATTATTATTTTGCGAACTTCAATTTATAGATTTTTTTAAACTTGTTACGGTTTTTAGAATACGTCTATGGTGTATGGTGATAGTTAATAAGTTTTTTCTTCGCTCATTAATTACAAGCTATGTAAGGCTTTTCTAAAAACCGATCACATTTTCAAAAAGTGACTTAAATATATTTTCCCCCTAAAACGTATTATTGTATACACATTCTATGCCAGTAATTCTTTATCAAGAGGCTAAAAAATGCAACTTCTAATATGTTTATCACATCATGATGGCAGACAAATTACTAACCGGATAATTGAAGAGATAAGACAGGGGAAGATTGATGGTGGAACGTAGTAAGGGGAAGGGGGGTTGTGGACTGCAGCCTGCAGATAATAGTTGGCTTTGGTGATTACCAACCACCGAAAGAAGAAACATATATAAATATCTCTTTCGACAGCATATTAGAAAATAGGAAAAAAAATGTGAATCATTCCTTGGCCACCACCAATAATAATTATAATATTTATTTATTTGATACACACATTATTTAACATCAACATTTTAGAAAGCTTTGACTGTCCAAGTAATAACACATCCCGTTTTAGGACACTCAAATTGAAATGTTTAGTTCATATAAGTGGCATCATACAAAAATTTAAGGGAAGAATGCTAGCATTGACATAGTATTGTAATATAATATATCAAGAAAAAAGACTAATTATGATTAAAGAAATTGTGTATGTGTGTTTGATAGGTACTGGTTTGTGCTACGAGGAAAAAATGCATTTAAAAATGATTACTAAAAAAAGAGATTTCATTATTGAGGAATATTGATAAGATTGAGTTACGTATCACTCAACTTTATGAGCCGACGACAAAACTCAGGGATGCAGCCCGATTACAATGGTACTTCCTCTGTGGACTTT
The DNA here is from genome assembly GCA_022606495.2 of Halesus radiatus. NCBI lineage: Eukaryota > Metazoa > Arthropoda > Insecta > Trichoptera > Limnephilidae > Halesus > Halesus radiatus. The sequence continues at coordinate 15,022 of JAHDVE020010218.1, forward strand.
AACATGTGGCCTCTATGCCCTGGCGGTATTGAATACGGTGAGTTTGCGAGTCTACAACGAGAAGCTTATTGATGCCCGGCCACTATGTACTAGCATTATGAAAAAGTTTTCCGAGATTGTGCTCTACGTAACAAAGTGGTGGGCATAAACCTATGTTAACGAAATCCATAAAACGCCCTGGGAAAACATCAATTTCATTTAATCGGAAGATTATACGGAAATTTACCAGACCATGCAATTAAATAAATCTAACAGATTGTTGTTTAACGATATGTAGATACTAATGGAATGCTGGAAGTAATCAAAAACTCTTTTTCAGAGTTTTTTTGTATTCATTTTCGTCAACATAAATATTAACAGATATAATGTCATAGTAAAAACTCATTAACCGCCCGTCCTTTGAGTATATAGAGTACCACTGACTAGTGACGTAATGTTGTATGGGACAGACGAAAATACCCGAACACATCCGTTACCTTCGACTGACCTCGAAATACTAAATGAGATGACACAAGAACAAACTTCACATATACGAATTTTTTATAGGTTTTGGGTATTGTTTTTTTGTACTTGAACGTACGGGATACGGCTTGTTGCGTTCGGTCGATAATATGACGGCCGTATCACGTACGTTCGTATGGGTAGGGCGGTTAAAAAAATGGTTTCCATACTGGCTATCATAATTTTTTTCTATCGCTGACTTTAATAATTATTTAATAGTTTTCTGAAGGGTACAAGGGCGCTAGGTATTCATTATAATCGAAAATGATTTCTAAAATAGCTTTACTTGGTTAAAATTTGGTGCTGATAAAATTTCTCGCAATGTTTAATCAAGCGAAAACATATAAAAAGCGATAAAAAAACATTGAGTTGAGCTCTTTATTATCGAGAAACGAGTTTATTTTAAAGTCCTCTTTGAGCGGTTATACATTAATGAGAAGTGTCAAAGACATTCTTAAATTTGTAAGAAAACGTCAACGTATAATATTTTACCGGTTTTCTTAAAGACCCGTGGATCTAGAGTCAAGTAAAGCTCCCTTCTCTCCCGGAGAGCTTTCTCACAAAAGCTTTTCACTCTCAAACCTCGCAAAGTGAGAGAAAATATCGCGTATTAGAGACGGTTGCTACTTTATCGCTTACTAAGTAGAATGTCGGAAAATAATATGAAGGTACAATACTGTCATCCGGCGACAAATTTCTTTTGCCACTGTAATAAATACTTCTTATCGGAACACGACGAAAAAATAATGAGGTGATTCCTTCGTGACTGTCGCGTCGGTAGATTAGTCAAAGTTGCTTAATGCGTTCATGCTATAACATACAACCTCCCTTCAATGTAACTAACTATTCAAGCACAATGTGTGGGAAAAACTATATCGTTGTGAACCTACTTTATATCACATTATTACTGCCGAATATTGTATAAAACAAATTGTAAGACATTTGCTGGGTAAATAGTTGTTGAATATGTCTAGGTGAAGCGACGTGGCAGTTTCTGGCTTCCATAATTCAGTCGCAAATACTGGACGTGCCAGAAGGCCAGCAGTGAATGGTCAACAATTTGAGGCGGGCGAAGTGCATCGGAGGAGAATACACAATGTCTCGTTATGTCTCTGCTCATAGTTACGGTAAAGATAACTGAGTTAACGCGTATCTCTACTCTCCCCGTACTCGTAGCTGAATGACATCGCCTGTTGTCACGTGGAGAATAAACTGAAATGGGGAACTCCTATTAACTACGTGTCTCACATGGGCATTAAATTCACACTTACCAGAATTATAAAATATGTGTGAACCTATCCAGGTATTTCATGTGCGGATGTTATTGATTGTTTGGAATATTTCTATGATTGAAAATAATTTTACAACTGTTATATTCAATATGTCATATATTATGAACGTCCTGAAACGTCTGGTTTTACCCATGTGTTGTGTCCTATTATATTGAATTCTTTGACATTTCGCCGTATACATTCCATATTCGTTGTAAAATAATGTTTACAGAAAAAAATATGTCAGGCTTTTGTGTTTCACGTATTTTACCTCTCTGTTATGAAAAACTTCTATGATATTGAAGGGCTACCCCCGTCCCTGAAGCGTTCAGCAGAGATTTGAATAGATTTTTTTGAAAATTTAAATTAAACAGAACTTAACATTAAAATAAAACTATTTCTCAAATAATGATGGATAAGAAAGACATGTAGAGAAGAGAACAGTAATAATAGTAGGTATATCCTTATATTTTGCTTTCTGGCACTCCTTTAGACGTGTTTCTTTATATTCTCCTAGTGGAAATACTTATTTACAAAACGTTGGACCAATGGAACGGCATTCTTGGAGTGAATTTTGAAGATGGTGGTTGAGAAGGAAGGAAACGCTCTTCCTGTAGCACAGAATGGAGGAAGTTGTATCAAAGAAGGCTTCCACGCACCGCTGGGTAGCTACGGGAGGGGGGTGAGGCGGGAGCTAAGATTTACTTCAAAACAAACGGCTTCTCAACCTGTGGGGCACAGGAATTGTGTAATCAGAACTCTTTATGTATAAACATCACTGAGGTGTTGATTATTAATCTCACGTGACGTGAAATTACTGTAAAAATGTGCTTTAAGAGGCATGGAGACTACTAATTAATTTTCACATTAAAGGTATTAATTGTTTTTGTGTTTAATTCGTAAAACTAGATTTAATTTTTTATTAAAATTTAATAATGTTGTTCTTAAGTTCTGCAAGTATTTTTACTTTTTATTATTGTGACAGCTGTTTCGGCATTCAAGCCCATCAAACTGGGGTTAATCCACATTGTGACCACTTATTTATATGATTTTATTTATCCCCCCCCCCCTTATTCTAATTTGGGTGGGTTTATAGAAATGATGTTTTATTATCGGTAGAACCGATTTAGTAAGAAAATAATTAAAATTCTCTATTCTGTGAGGTTTTTTTATATTTATAACGTGTTTCCCCGTATTTGAATGTTTTCTTCATTGATTTACTTAGGTACTTATTTTAATTTTTAGCGTTACCGCCGAATGAAGCGTTGATTACATGTTCGCGTGTTTCTGGAATGTTATCACCTGTGTTGCGTGGAAAGGTAATTCAAAAGCTTAACTGATAATGACTACCTAACTAGAATTGACTTTAAAACATACGTGCTACTAAGCGTAAATGACATAAAACTGTTTTGCGAATATACGAATCTTTTATTCGATTGGCTCTACCCTTCTACGAAGCGGACGACCGAATGCACCTCTGGCTGCAAAGGCTTACTTTGTGTTGTGGGGCTCATTGGGAAGTGAGATCTGATATCTCTCAGTATGATAACTTGCTTCTGAACATTCACAGGAAGATGAACATTTGATGGGGTTTAATTTATTTACATCCACGAGTAGTTCTTACGACTTATATTTTTTTATTATATTTTTATTTTTATGTGACACCTCACAAGAGAGCCCCTGTATGTACAGAGCATTTACCGGGTAACTATATCGCTACTCGGTTGGGCAACGTTGTTAGGAGGGTTAAGGGGGGGGTGTAGGAACGGATTTGTTAATGCGGCCTTTGAAGGGGCCCGGATTAATTGTTGGTGGAAAGACAGATGTCGGTAATGATTCCACAAACGAGCCGATTTACACAAAAACGAGTCGGCGAAACGTCCCGTTTTCATGAAGCCGACATCAACCGTGGACGGATGTTCCGCTCCTTCGAGCAGACTCCATTGAAATATCTATAGAATAGACTCAGCATACCCTCCTTTGCACAGAATCAAGCAGGTTTATCAAGCATTTGGGAGCTCCAGCCCAGAGGTGACTTCCAAATTCAATTCCGCTCCTTCGAGCAGGCTCCATTGAAATATCTATAGAATAAACTCAGCGTACCCTCCTTTGCACAGAATCAAGCAGGTTTATCAAGCATTTGGGAGTTCCAGCCCAGAGGTGACTTCCAAATTCAATAATTTGACGTACTTGAGATTTGTGTAGGATTAGCAGCTTGTTGTATTGTATTTATACTTTGGTGCAATTAACACTCAGCCTGTGGAATAAATTGAAAAAAAAACAATTAATCAACGTCACAGAACCGGAACATGCACATACTCGTGATAATAAATATTTTATTTTATTAACGAAACCGGCTTAGTTGTTCAACACTTTCAGAACCATATATGTGTTTTGACGACTCTAAACCTAGGGGTATTTCAGTGGGACGATTTCCACACGGCAAGTGCGGAAGCCAGGGACAAATAGATGGCGATAACCCGTAAAGGCGGAGAACGAATCATTTCCCCTTTCCCCCAGAGCCTCTCGCTTTTCCAAAATGAAAAAAAGAAATCACGTCCCTCCTTAAGGTAAAGGCTTTCAATGAACCCCGAAGGAGGCTTTTGCAATAGCGCACGTGCGTATGTCTGAAATGTTAGTCTGGATACAGCCGCCGAAAGATGGGTCACTTAAAGAACCAAAAATCCATTCGGTCCGAAAAACGTGATTTTTACACTAATCAAATACCCAACCGAAGATTTTCACAGCTCTGTATATTACACACTATTAACTACGCATCTGTCTAACGGCATCTCTTGTACATAACTCAATGCAAACATTCAGTTATATTTGATGTAATATGTACATTTTCCTCTAGTCGTATGCGTGTACTCTGGGGTTTACGCGACGCCGCGCCAGACAAGACAGAGTTTCAGCGTAAATCTGCCATTAAATGGAATATCTACGTATTGCTGCGCAGAAATATTGATATTGTGTTGATTAAAAAAACTATACATTTTCATAATTTTTTGTTATAAAAACTGTCCAATTTTAATATCAACCTTATAAATATACCAAAAACAATAATTACGTATTATTTCGTAGTTAACTTCAATCGTAAGAATACAGCATAAATAATTTTAAAAAGGTAACTACTAAATATGGCATTAGGTCATACAATGACATCAGAGAATATACGAGTATAAATAATTAAAGTTCATTAAGGATATAAAAGTAAAAGATATGCGTACATAAAACATGTAGTAAAGTTAAGTTATATTAACATTGATTGAAAAGATATGATAGTATAGCCTTCTTGTACTCACCTTCCGTGCAGTTAAATAGATCCGCTACGTCTGCGTATCCATTACTAACTTCATCTAATCTAGGTACAAGCGAGTGTTTGTAATGATCAGTTCTGGTGTTGTTACATTTAAACAGTATTATGGAACCGAAAATGTTTTATTTCAGGTACGCATAATAGTAGTAGTTGGATAAAGTTTGTTTGTATGCCACCATCATACTCGTATGTCAGCTCCATAGCGCAGTGGGTAAAACGCTCAATCAGCCGTTTCCCCCTTCCCAAGTGTTGCTCAGTTTACAGGTCTGAATAATAGTACTTGCATGAAGTTGTGTATTAAAATAAATAAATACTACGTAAAGGTATAAGCTATAACACTTTATTTCTGTTATTCGGTAGATATTCGGAAGTACCCCGTTGATTTTCCTTGGCACAAAAGAAAAAATGTTTTTTCCTTCGTTTTTACCATGTCCAAATAACTTATTTTTTCTTTCTATTGTTATAGCAACCACTGATATGTTTTTTTTTTGTGGATTAAATTTCTCTCCTACGTTATTTATTTTCCAAGAGCAAGCCTGCGCAGGGCTTTTGATGAGATTTTTAATATGTAACGAAACTTTCACTTGTTAGAATGAACGTGCTTTTAGTTCTGGAAAATTCTTCCTTTGTGTGTGTTTTTTTCCGTTTTCCCTTCGATAATTTGGAACACGTTTTATCGTGAACCATTACTTATCTCTGGACTGCTAGTGTAAGGTGAGACAAAAAAACTTGAAAAGGTGTCTTTTATTGTAATAAATAGTTATCTCAACTAATTTCTTCAAAAGATTTGTATTTACTTTGTGACGTCACTATTAATAAATGAAAGAAAAGAAAACCTTGCATTCACTACTTTATTAATATACACAGACATCTACATGTTTCGAAAGCTATGCTTTCTTCATCGGGGATAAATGTCAAGAAATTTCAGTATTAGAGTTAAGGAACACCCAAGGTGTTTAAATAATGATAACTATTACGAATCTGACAATCATATTTTAGAAACTAATCATTCTTTTCTTATAAACAAAGGTTTAAAAATTTTACGTACACATACAACCGGTTTACAATTAGACAAATTAGAATTTTTGTAAATCAGAAAAAGCGTTAATAGTTAATTAAATTTAATAAATAATCAAATATTTTTTAAAAACATATGTCTTTTGAATGCATTTTTATATTAATATTAAAAATAATCTATTTTCATAAAATTAATTTGTTATGCCATATTTTATGATAATTTTTTTTAACATTTTTCATTAATTACTTACCTACTTCAATCAATTTTTGTTTATGTTTATAATTTGTTTATTCTTACATTATTGTGATCTATTTCTATCATTTGTGTATATTTGACATTATTATTTTTAGTATTCTATATATTCCTGATAAAGAAGACATCGCTTCCGAAACAAGTAGATATCTATGTATATTAATGAAGAGGTGAATACAAAGTAGATTTTTAAATTCAGTTTTTAGTTATCTTATCTTTGAATTTACGTTCCTACTTTGACTGTACAGAAGCTGAATCCGATCAAAAGTGTTCGTTTTATAAATAAATTCATTAAAAATCCAATCGAAACCAATAATTTTTGGGTGGTTTGTCCCAAATTTGAAAAGCTTTGTAAATCTACTACTTTCAGTTAATTTTAATGAAATTCACAAGTACCAACGGCCCGTTATTCGATATAAACGTAATATTACGATTCTAGGAACTCGAAACATCTCCAATCCATTTATGTTGAATAAACATTGTTAAAAGTTTAAACCATCCCATGAAAATGAAATAAATTATCATTTCCTAACAAAGGGTCGGCTCCTTCGTCTGGTTTGGGGTTTGTTCCATTAGCGAGCATTGTCCGTTTTGAGGAGCGGATTTATCTTCCTCCGCTCCGTGCCAAGAATTAATAAGTGCTTGGATATTTGGAACGGATTAACGAGGAGATACTTCTGCCAGATTCTGACAGCGGTAGCAGTACAGTACCAGCGCCGCGTGTGACTGTTTGTTTAAATGCCACGCAGAGGAAACGGTGAATTGTCTCTCGTTTAGTGACTGGCTAGCATAATATATATATATTTTTATATTGAATGTTTATCATATTTAATAATGTTATTATCAAGTATTTTTAGTTTTTATTATTATCACAGCTGTTTCGGCGTTCACTGCCATTTTCAAACTGCAGTTAATCCACATTGTGACGACTTATCTATATAATTTTATTTACTCCCACCCAATTCTAATTTGGACAGGTTTTAAAAAAGAATGATTTATTATCGGTAAAACTGATTTATCAGATTTGATCTACGTTACATTTAAAAAAAGTACGAAAAACATTTTTACTGGTCAAATTTACATTTTAAGAATTTTTAAGTGCCCGCCCATTTTCATAGCTCAAATATGAGTAGGTACCCATTAATCTTAATGTGGGCTAACAACCAAAATCTCAAGCTCATAATTAATAAGTTTGAATTAATTTTCCTCGAAAAGTTGATGAATCGATGAACTTATATTCCGGTTTGATTTTGTTGATAATTATTATACCTCTCGGGGATTGAGGTTAATTAATACAAATTCCCCCTCTAATCCCATAATCTCTCCCCAAATTGGGGTGGTAATGAGTACCTCAGGGATTTTTCTTTGTTTTGCTTTAGCGTTATTACCAGACAACCGAAAATAGCAACAAAAATTAGTTTCTAAATTTACGAAATCACTTTAACAATTCAACAATTTGTCCTTAATTCTTTGTTCGTCTAAAATGTTCGTTTGAAATTAAATGACTTAAGTGCGCTTTTGATACGATATAAAATCTATATTAGAATCGTAAAGGGTAAAAGGGGGGTCGTATCTAGATGGCTGAGACCCGTTGTTGGGGCAATTACCAAAATGTATGAAGGTAATACGGAAGAATGGGAACAACGATATAGGAAAATTGTGTCATTAGAGTATTAAAAATGAAAAGTCTTATGACTTGAACGTAACACACGCAGGCTGGGGGGGAATTGGACGTTTTTCTAAAATATCTTTCACATTCAAGGCAGTCATATGGCTAATAACTTACCTATACTAACCTTATTATATTATATCGTGTAAGTTATGATTAGTATGGTGAAAATTGGAATTTAGCCAACTTATTTTGAAATATTAATAAGTATATATTAATAAGCAAATAATAATAAATAAATAATGGAAATTAAATAATAATATATAAATGTTTATCAGTAAAATACCAACATCCTGCAGTAAGTGGATATAACGTAGAACTTAAAGTTATACATTTTAGCAGATAAGTACATTTAAAGTTGGTAAATATGTTTTTAAAATGTTGATGTCGGCTTCATGGGAACGGGTCGTTTCGTCAACTCGTTTTTGTGTAAATCGGCTCGTATTTGGAACTAGTTACCGTTATCTGTCTTTCCTCCTTCATTTAATCCGAGCCTCTTCAAAGATCGTATTAACAAATCCCTTCCTACACCCCTCTCCTTAACCCACCTAACAACGTTTGCCAACCGGGTAGCGATGTAGTTCCCCTGTACGTGCTCTGTATATACAGGGGCGCTCTTATGAGGTGTCACATAAAAAATAAAAAAGCAAGGTCTTATATAATTTTTATGTACATAAAAAAAGTTCGGCTAGGTAGTTATTATTACGCGTGGCAGCTGTTTCTTATATTTTTATTTATGTAATCATATTTACATAGCAAATATGATAATTTTGTAAAAAATACTGTACACCCGCAAACAATTTCCGAAGTTGACCTTAAAATTATGAAAAAAAAACATTTTCATGGCCATCGTGATTTAAATCAAAAATAAATAAAATACTTCTCATCCGTACTAGATATTTACTAAACCTTTAATTAAAGAAAACATATCATTCAGTTTGAATGGGTATATTGGCCTCAAACTCAAATTTAAGTTTTGTATGAAACAGGCACTGCAGCCGTTCCTATTAACGTGTGCTGGTAAAGGATGAGCCATTCTACCAAATACACCACTTAGTGGGATTATTTTTTCTTTTAGTTTTTGTATGTGTTACTTGTACTTTTCACTACCTAATGCGTAGGTTTCTTTGTATCATATAACATAATAATATGGTATCTTTGACAAGACATTATATAATATCTCATGTCATAATATTCGCCATGGTAATATAATATTTGACTTACAGTGAAGGGTTGATCCGTAATATTCGTGATTACCAAATCAAGGGACTTATATTCCGTCAGTAATCGTTCCCACTACTTTATTCAATATACTTACCGTTATGTTCATGGCGTATAAACTTGGCGCAGTGACTTTTTATGACGCTATTTACGTCATATTACAAGAATGGTAACTTTTGCGTACGATATTTAGCACTCACTTTCCGCTTTGAATGTATGGAAATCATGTTACAGAATAATTGATTTCCTTATGGCATGTAGCCGATATCACCTTTAATGAATTCGCTTTAGTACACATTATTTGCAATAAAATTAAAAATACGTTTTAAGAGAATTTTAATCTAAAAAACAAATAATCGGCTTTATGGCCCTGCATTACATTAGTGTGTGTATTACTTTCCTTCTACGCAGGAAGCAGCATATTTTTTATATCGAAGAATTTTCATTAATACTTTTAAAACGTAATTTAGAGTGAAATAAAGTGATAATTAACTAACAATCACGCCGTTTCCCCGCAGGGGTAGTCAGAGAGGACGGACCGCCAAACAACTCGATCTTGGCATACACTTCTTGCTTCATTCAGATTCATACAACGCCTCATACATTCTCTTCTGTTATTCCGATTTCTGAGATGGCCCGACTCGAGTATTTGATTCACTTGATCGTGCCATGTCTTCCTGAAATAAAGTGATAGTACTCTAAAAATTGTATTAATAATAATAATAATAACAGTAATATTCATTTATTTAAAACACACATTATTTAACAAAAGAAAGCTTTGACTGCCCAACTAGGAGTAAATCCCGTTTTAGGACAGTTTAATTGACGAGTTTAGTTCATATTAAGTCCCATTATACAAAAATAGAAGGAAAAAAGCTAGTATTGACGTTGTATGGTAATATGATATATTTAGAAAATATATAATAATTTAGTCTAAAGAGATGTGAAGAAGAGTATAGAAAAAAAACAAATGTTTGTATCAGATAGTTTGATGTAAGCCTCAATTGGCATAAAACTGAATTATTAAATTTAAAAAATAAAAAGTCCTTCAAAATTTGAGAATTATTATTTTACAAGAAATAAGAAGGGTAACTTTATACTTATTTTAAACTTTGAGCGATCATATTATAACAGCAAAACTGAGATAGTTAATTTTTAACTAAGATATCACGAGCAGAAGTCTAAAAGTTTTACGTTTTAAACATACAATAAAAATATTGTATATGTCACTAGTGAGGAGTCATATCAGATACAATTCCACAGTTCGGTCTCCGAATTATGAACTTCATTTACAAACTATTGAAAGAATCCAACGAAAATTCTAAGATCCGTAAATTTTAGTATGAGTTTTCCTAGAGAATTCATAGACTACGATTATTTACTTAATTCATTAAAGTCGGTAAAATCATATCTGAACGTAGAAATATTTGCGTTTGAACATGTTTATTTAAGATTGTTAATTCAATATTTTATAACCCTGAACTGCTTTATTTGATTGCTTTTCATGTTCCTGGTAGGACAAGACAGTACCTACCATTTTATTGTGACAGTTCAATTTCAGCGTCGCAATATTATTCCCCTATGCGATGGATTCAACATCTGGGGAACAGATACTCGGATGTTATTAACATATTTGGCACATCAATGTGACAGTATAAGTATGCATTACTACCGGTTTTTTCATCGAGTAACTTTAACTCTGGATAAAGCGTCAAATTCCCTTGTTTCTTTTTGTATAATCTATTATAATACGTTTCTACCATTTCAATATTATTTATAAATGTCCATGTAAAAGCCTGTAATGGGCGTAAATCAATAAATAAATTAATGTTTTATTTGATAGATATTTTGTAGGTGTCTACGGTATAGTTTTTCTTATTGATAATCTTAAATTTTTAGTATCTTCATTGTTTAATATTCTTTAATATTAAACAGAAGACGGCACAAAAACCGTTGAGTAGATAAACAAGGTATACCTGATACACTTAAATGATTCAGGACAACCACAATATTAACCGCGGATTGTTATTGTAGGAACAAGCAGACTCTGGATAATATTTCCAATTCATCCCCCGGCAATACACCCCGCAGTTTACGTAATAATGGATTGATCCCTTAAAGACAATTGGATACCATCCCTTCAGTATATATTCCCTACCATTTGAGGCCTCTTTTCCCTTGCCATCTCTGTGCTGCTCTTCAAGCCAATAATTTATTAGAAGGTGTTAAGGAATACATTCGAAAGGTTATTTCACTCACACGTGCATGCCGAAATTCATTAAAAACAATATTTTAAGTAATGAAGACTTCTGAAAAAAATGTCTTTTGAAAAATGAAAAAAGACATTTTTTTCAGAAGTCTTCATTACTTAAAATATTGCTTTATAATGATATTAACAATCCGGAAGAGGCTTGACCATTTTTGTAATATATTTTTTATAACCGCAAATACACGTAGTCTTTGTCAAAATGATCCACAGTGAGATTCCTAATAACGAAATAAGGGCGATACTGTTTGTAACATAAAGATAAATTCAGTATTAAATATAATTAATTAATATTACATTGCAAATAGAGAATAAAATGTTGTGTTATGCCTCTCGAAAACTACAGTGTAATATTAAACCGCTTTTCTATTTCATTTTGGATCAAATCTCTGATTTTGCAAAAATGTCAAGTCACTTGCCATTATTTGAAAACAATATCTTCCAGAAATTTCTGTTTGACCGATGGATGGATCGGCATATCGTGACTAAAATGGATGACCCGTCAGCCATTCTTGGTCCTTTGGAGAGATGCCAGCTTCGGGTAAAAAGCATTCCGATTTCGCTAATGACGCGGGATAAATATATCTCGCGATGATGGCACAGATTTGAATGAGAATACAGCCTGCTACAAAAACTCTACAGGCTAGGTATTAACATGCAATTCATCTTACTGTAGGCAATTAAAATGTCAACGGTGGGGTGATCAAAAAAATTGGCTCGGATTAATTACGAAAAATTATTGGATTTTTAGATTCCCCGAACGACGACGAATAATTATTAAAGAAATAATCAAATAACTACATACATAATTTGTTTTTAAATTCATAATAATTTTTCACAATTTTTAACATTTTTTCTGATATGAAATGAGCGAATTTTTCCAGGCAAAAAAATATGGAAAATTATAAGGAATAGGTAGTTTTGAAAGTAAATTCACTACAGGATGGGGCAGTGCTAATGATAATATTCTTAATTTACTCATTAGAACATAAAAAGCCACCATGAAAATTATACCTAAATTTCCGGTAAACATTTAAATCTTCAACAAACTTAACATCATGTCAATAAAATAAGTATACTCTGAAACAATACGACTTTACATTCATAAATACAAAAAACAAGAAATAATAACGATAACACACATTAGAAACACTAGATCTTAGAGTCAAAAACACATTCAACAAGCAACCACAAATACAACATTTGGACAAAAAAGCTTCGTATACTATGGTATTAAATTGTACAACAATTCAACGACTAAATTGTAATACAATTCCCACTCTCCTTTAAGAATCCCTACAACATTAATAAATTTAAAAATCAAATAAATCGCTGGATACGTTACATAGGGAGATCTGAAATAGAAAATATATTAACACTAAATACAGACTAACACCGAAACCACTCAACTGCACTTAAAGCACCTCACCTTACAATTATTTTATTTTTTTCATCAAACACATCAATTTAATATAATGTAATTTGATGTTCTGTAAATGAAATCCTCAGCACGGGAAATCGCAGTGAGGATATCATAATTTTTTTATTATGTTTTGTAGTACATAACGTTATCATTATTATTGTTATCATTGCCGTTAATAAGAATACTTCAACATCACGTAGGAGACGATATACTTAAAATGTGTTGTTTAGCTGCATAACCGTATCATTAATGTACGTCATCCGATGGTCATATTTCTAGACCACGCTATTCACCAAAACCTAAAGCGGAAAAACAAACGAAATGCTCGATGTCCTTCCTATCCGGAGCAAGCGTTTTATTTGAAAAGTTACCTATGTTGAAACTAGAATATTTTTGCTGCAAGATTATTTTTATTTGCAAAGTTCCTATTCAGCAATCCTTTGTATGGAATTTCCTGGAAAGGGATCTCTGTATCCTCAACAATTGAAAATTAAGCGTCCACTAATCGTCTCGTTGAGCGCTGAAAAATACGAGCCCCTGACTTTCAGAAATCCTGAAGGGTTGATACTACCTTTGCGATGGAGAGGGTACTCTGGCGAAGAGCCTTTGTGATAACGAAAGTTAACGAAAGACTAACGAATCATTGCTTGATAATATCACGTTATCCGTTATTATTGGAGAAAAATGATTATTTTCTGAAGATGCATAGATACTCGTATGTCGCCCCCCAGTGTTCCATATATATTTGCTGAAGATGCATAGATACTCGTATGTCGCCCCCCAGTGTTCCATATATATTTGCTGAAGATACATAGATACTCGTATGTCGCCCCCAGTGTTCCATATATATTTGCTGAAGATGCATAGATACTCGTATGTCGCCCCTCAGTGTTCCATATATATTTGCTGAAGATGGCTAGAAGATGCATAGATACTCGTATGTCGCCCCCCAGTGTTCCATATATATTTGCTGAAGATGCATAGATACTCGTATGTCGCCCCCCAGTGTTCCATATATATTTGCTGAAGATACATAGATACTCGTATGTCGCCCCTCAGTGTTCCATATATATTTGCTGAAGATGCATAGATACTCGTATGTCGCCCCTCAGTGTTCCATATATATTTGCTGAAGATGCGTAGATACTCGTATGTCGCCCCCCGGTGTTCCATATATATTTGCTGAAGATGCATAGATACTTGTATGTCGCCCCCCGGTGTTCCATATATATATTTTTTAATTTCTCGTTTGTTTAAAATAGTATATTATTTTATTCTATATATTTATGAATTCATTTTTAAATATGTTAACATTTAAATGATTTTATGTACAGAAAGAAAAATTAAAAAAATAATAAGGTTTTTAAGTTAACAAAAAGATATATATATATAGTAGATATATAAGTGTAATATATTTATGATATATATGCATGTATAATAATGTATACGTGCATGACACAGAGGAGTTATGAAGGGAAATTTTTTTAACTTATAGGTAATACTTATTTTTTTAAACAAGACATAGATCTACATAATATGGGCAAAATATAATATAATATGAGTGCATGACATTGTGAATTTTTTTTTTAAATCAACTTATTTTTATATTTCGGATGACGTAATAATTTAATATTGTGCATGATAAAGAGAAAGAAAAAAGAGGAACAAACTTTTGGATTGTAGATAAGTAAAAAGATAATTAAAAAAAATGATTATGCAATAGCTCCTATCCGATGCTCTTATAATCGTAATAAAATAAAAAAATAAAAATATCATTCAGGTATATTTTAAACATGGGTAAACATATATTAAATATGTCTATAGCAGAGGTGAATTTATTTCCAAGTGTATGTAGGCGAGAAATGGACGCATGCATTTGGTAGTTAGTCCCAGTATGAAAACTTGCTGCATACAAAAATAAGTAATATACTCGTATGTCAACCGCAAACAAACATCTTTCATTCCATTCATATAATATTCATGGTCCAGTTTATGCTGGTTGTTTTGTTGTAAATGTCTCCAACCGATACTGTTTCTTTTAACCCCTTTAAATTTTTTATTTTTTTTTAGTTTTTATTATTTAAACGCACAGAGGGCTTTTACATGCAATTACATCATTTTTAAATTACACGAATGAAAATAAATAACATGCACATAAGTTAATTACACTTAAAAAAATAATAAACTGCACCAATGCTATAAATACACTGCAATATAAAGGACCAGAAAAAATAAATAATAGAGTATCCACAATATTCACAAATTCAATATTAACATTAATAAAAAATAACTAAATAATGTAAAAAAGTTCTAGTTAACGATAACTAGATAGAAATAATCCGTTTATAATAATGATACTTTTTTTCAAATTTGCCTAGTTCAGATTATTGTCAAATACATCCATATCATTTAAGGATTTGTTACCAAGATTGTGTAAATGTTTTATTGACTTTTATTCAGCTACTTGTACATAATATTCTCATTGACATCATTAAAACTAAAACAACAACAAAAACTGTAGTAGAAATGTAGAAATTTGAAAAAATAATGTACACGGAACATTGCGTTTCATTATGACATTAAAAGATAAATATTTATAAAACGTAAAATAATATGGTTTCACTTGTGCAACCTTCGAGTAATGTATAAAAACACGATACATATCGAATGGACACAGCTATTGCTCAGATTAGGATAGTCGCCTGGATAGAGTTTTTTTCAAAAACATTTAATGGTTTTATCGTTGCTTAGATATTTATTAATTAGTCTCAAAATTTCCTTTCTACGCCCACGTCTGAACTTGCAATACAGCACTTTTTGAAATACGTCTGTTTTTGTCAGAATTTTAATCATTTCCAAAAACATTTATCCCATTAATATTTCTATTCTTGCAACTGTTAATTCGTGGTGGAACTCCCTTATAATGATTAAATAAAATACACTTTTTTAAACTCTCTTTCACTTTTATTTTTGACCGTGACCGGTTTCAGACTGGTACAATTAATTCTTAAACTATGGTTTATATACAATTTTGGGTATCAGGGGTAACAAACCACGATTATACTTATATTATATTTTTCAGTATTGTTATAGCATGACTTTATAAAACTTGACTTATTTGGTACTTTTGAATTTATTCATAATATTACTTTATATATCAATCCGCTCTCAAAAATCATTAATATGGTTATAGATGTTTTATTGTAAAAATGATTTTATATTATTTATATAATAAAAGGTTGGTGACTACTGATCCATAATGACTTTATTCTAGGATTTTCCCATTTGAGTTGTAATATGAAGGTTGACAAGAGGATTTTCAGTAATTGGGTTACTACCGGCATTATGATATATTTACAATGGTTTCATATTAATTATCTTTAGTGTGCACTTCTGGTTAAAACAAGTGTATTTTATTTAATCATTATCCATTAATTACTAAGTAATCAAGTAAGTTTTTGTTGTTTTAGGATCAGATCAACAACTCTATATTTAAGGGCATCCTTCGTTAACGCGATTAAGAAGCAAGTTGAATAAGTGAGGGGCGCTAAGTATATATATTCATTAATTGAAATATAGTCCGTGTTAAGTGAGAAGCTTATGGAAGCTGGCTTGAGTCCAAGACGGGGGCAGTTCTGCTGAGCAGAGCTTAACAGGGACGGGGGCTGCAAAGTAACGCGCTGTAACTCAGCAAATAAAGGAAAGAAATGAGTTAGACTCGGAGAGGCGGACGGACTGCTGAAAGACTTGAACTCATTTTTATTAACAAAGTTGTATTCAATCTCTGATAATGGATTTTTGGTTGATCAAAATTTAATGATGCCGTTCGGAACAACGGTTTGCAGAAAGTGGTTTAAAGCTCTTTAAAGATCGATAATGGATGAAATGATTGTACAAGAAATTTTGATTTTATTTATGTATTAGTTACTATTTGCAGAGATATTTTTTTATAATATAAGCAATATATAGAATGATGTGTATGTGGGGTAAATTATTAACAGATATTAGCGTATACTGAACGCCTCCCTAGGAGAACCTGTACTGAGGTGTTTACGCATACTGAACGCCTCCCTAGGAGAACATGTACTGAGGTGTTAACGTATACTGAACGCCTCCCTAGGAGAAACTGTACTGAGGTGTTTACGTATACTGAACGCCTCCGTAGGAGAACCTGTACTGAGGTGTTTACGTATACTGAACGCCTCCCTAGGAGAAACTGTACTGAGGTGTTTACGTATACTGAACGCCTCCCTAGGAGAACATGTACTGAGGTGTTTACGTATACTGAACGCCTCCCTAGGAGAACATGTACTGAGGTGTTTACATATACTGAACGCCTCCCTAGGAGAACCTGTACTGAAGTGTTTACGTATTTCTGATATGGCATTATTGTGAAATTGTTATACAATTATAGAATGATAAATACATATTGTAAAGAAGGCAAAAATGAAAATTAATTATTTATATTTAGTGTAATATTGTTATATTATGTTTGATTCGGTGTAATTAAATTATGGAAAAATAGTTCATTTCGTTTTTATTCAGATGGAGATTATTAATAATGATAATAATAATTGGCTGATTTGTATATCGCCGTTTTTGCGAAAAATCACCTCAAGGATGGTATGTACGAGTATTAAGTTTTATTAAATGTGTTGGTGTATTCTCTCCTGTTTATTTTAAAGTGTAAGAATGTGATTGTATAGTTTAATTGCATAGTATTTCATATGTCTTTTTCCGTGGGTGGTATTTTTTAAGGGGATATTAAGGGTGTAGTTTGTTGAACATCTTGTTAAAATAATATGATATATTCAAGATTCTTCTTTTCACAAATGTGTAATTTGATTTATTTAATTTGTACTGTTTCATTAAAATAATATATTGGATACACATCTTTGCGGCACGTTCTAAATTGAAAGATACCGACTCGGTATTGCCCCGGTTAGTATCAACTCTTACTATCGACCACCATTCAGAATTGAAACTTTGCTTGAATTGGCTTTTAGCCGTATTTGGTAAACAGATCGAATAGCCAGTAACAGTCTCATCTTCCCCGTTTCCTACCCTGATAGAGTATTCCATAGTTGTGGGCAGTTGAAATTCTTGTGCGGTATTCTCATGAAACAGTAGTAAAAAGTAGGTTAAATATAAAAAAAAACTATTTAATCGTTTAAACTAGATAGTTATTAACATTAACATTGCCTGGCGGCAATTTCTACCAACTCACCCATTTTTAACAATGCAACATTTTCATATTGCTACTTACATTTTCTGACGATATTTTTTTTATCTAAAGCAAGGAGAGTATTTTAATCATCTAAATTTACAGTTGGTCGGTTGTTGCAATGCTGTTTTTTTTAATTAAACTTAATAATAACTATTATTAATTACTTAAATAATGATTATTTTTATAAACAATAATTATTAGCCTGAAACACTCATCCAAATTGAAAAAACCTTCCGAGAAAAGATAAATGTCGCCGACAGGACTCGAACCTGCACCCTTCTGATTGCCGGTCAGATGCTCTACCGTTGAGCTACGTCAGCTTATCAGGTTCGAGTCCTGTCGGCGACATTTATCTTTTCTCGGAAGGTTTTTTCAATTTGGATGAGTGTTTCAGGCTAATAATTATTGTTTATAAAAATAATTGTTACCCTTTGCGCTATGCACAAAAATCTTGTCTTAAAAACTTTAGTTTATCAATTAATAAAAAACTTAAATAACGGTTTGTTTATAAAAAAATTGTCTGCTAGATTATTATTAAGCATGACAGCTGTTTCTCCTATCAAAGGCATAAATAATAAAACAAGGGTAAAGCCACTTACAAATGATCTATTTATATTATTTTTCATAATACAGGAACTCGTTATGAAATTATTAAATTATTTTCCGTTTTTTTACCAATACCCTCATTAATTTCCGAATAAATTGTCAGTTATTTTATTGGTTAGCCCGTAAAGTTTCCTTATAACCCTTAATATGATATTGTACAATACAATAACATAATATTAAAATTATATTATACAAATACAACAATAAAAATAGATCATCTGTAAGTGGCTACACCACATTTGCAGAACAACTCTTAATCATGTCTCAGCCTAAATCCTGCCATACAGAAAGAAAATGTCATTGATTAAATTAACGCGGGCAATTAGAAATCAATAAACGAACGAATGATCCTGATTTAACGCTAATTAATGAATTAAGGAAAATTGTTCATTCCCCACTCTTGATTATGCTCATGAAACCAAAACCCATTAAATTCCTTAAAATAATTCATTGGGCTACCAAACCTATTAAATTCATTGTCTTAAATAGCATTCTTGTCATTATAAAACTAATAACAAAACACTTTACGTGGGGAAAACAGCTTTCAACTGTAAGTACCTCACAGAAGAGAGAATTTCAATTAACACAACAATTTTCAAAGTAAATCGGTTTTACTGGTGATAAATCATTTTAAATACCGATCAAATTAAAATTGGGTGCGAGTAAATAAAATCAAATAAGTAAGTCGTCACAATGTGGCCTAACCACAGTTTGAAAATGGCTTTGAACGTCGAAATTACTGTAACAATAAATAAAACTAATATGCTTGCAGAACATTATTTTTATTTTATTTGTTTATTTGAAACACACATTATTTAACAACAAAATGTAAGAATGATTTGACTGCCCAACTGGGAACAAATCCCGTTTTAGGAAAGTCAAATTGACATGTTTAGTTCATATTAAGTGCCATTATACAAAAATACAAGGGAAAAAAACTAGTATAGACATAGTAAGGGAATATAATAAATCATCTAGAACAAAGTATAATAATTAAGATGTTAAGAATAGTACAGAAAAAAAAACAATAGTGTATACCAGATAATTTGAGTATAGTATAATAGTTAAGTAATTTTGAATAGTGCTATGAGGAAACAAAATGCGTTTAAAATTTAGTACTGAAAAAAAGATAATATTATTGAGTAATATTGATAGGATTGAGTTACGTGTCAGTCAGCTTTATGAGCAGACGACGATTTAATAATACCTTTATTAAATTTGATTAACTTCAAATTGTATTTTTAAATTATACAGTTCTACCAATTAAACAAGATAACAATGTATCCTGTAAATTAAACTTAAACACATTTAAAAAAACTAATTTTATTGAGTTTGTTTGCTAGAACAGTTTTTATCGTACTTTACAAGTTATAAGTTATAAAAACATATGACAGTTTCCGTGGCTCCTTTCTGTTTGTTCTATGATTACCTCTATCAATTTATATAATTGTATTGAATATACGAGTATGATCATCTCCAACTTATATTATCTGTGGTTTTATGAACATGTTAAAAGAAGCATCAAAACCCCAGAGATTTCAACATAAAATCTGTTAAGGTGGCGCACTTGAAGTGAAACAACACAAAACTGCGCTATATAAATGCTTTGTTATTATTATTATTTATTATTATTATAAAAATATCTTTAAAAACAAATTATATTTTTTCTTTTATATGCAGCCAAATATTTAATAAGATGTAATAATTGGGAACTTATCAATTATTTAAGAAATTTGGAAAAAAAATATTAACATAAGTATAAAAACATGTATTTTTATAAACAATAATTATTAGCCTGAAAACACTCATCCAAATTGAAAAAACCTTCCGAGCAAAGATAAATGTCGCCGGCAGGACTCGAACCCACACCCTTCTAATATCCGGTCAGATGCTCTACCATTGAGCTACGTCGGCTTATCGCAAACCCGCCAAGTTAATCAATATATACTAGTGTTTCATTCAATAATTACGGTTTTTTATTATATTTCACCTGTAAACAACCAACTTTATTTGTATGAGGAAGGCTTGTAACTGCTAAATCCCTCACTAGGTGGCGTTGGATGAGTGTTTTCAGGCTAATAATTATTGTTTATAAAAATAATTGTTACCCTTTGCGCTATGCATAAAAATCTTGTCTTAAAAACTTAAGTTTATCAATTAATAAAAACATGTATTTGTTTCCTTTTTTAAGTAATTTTTAAATAAATTCTGAGACCCAGACGTGACCCTGTGGCCTTTGTGATTTTCAAGGCTCGAGGGCCTTTCAAAGAAAAAATAATAAGTTAGTACCACCTTACAATGAATATTGTAATCCATTTTTCCCGGAAAACTCTTAAGACATTTCCTCGATATAATTATTTTTATTGTGTAAGTCAGCTGTGCGCATGTGCGCATATCAAATTCCCAGATTCCAATCGATAAGTGAACAAGTGGGCACAATACAATTAACCAGGATCTTAAAAGGGGCTTCCAGTACATCATTAGTACCAAACATAAATAATGTACGAGTATACCGTCCTGAGGAAGTTTAGGCATAAGGGAAATGGGAGGTGACAAATAAATCAATAAATTAGTGGCACATGCGAAGTGATAAATTATTGGTAGATAAAATAATCGACAACTTATCGAGAAGTTCAGCTAGCCCGCTATGCTTTGCTTCATTGACTACTCTAAAGCATTTGACTACTCTAAAGCATTGCGTACAGTGGAACCATCTATGGATCTATTGTGAAAAATCCGCATACCGAGTTACGCCAGGGATGTATATCACCAATGTTGTTTAACATTTACAGCGAATATATAATGCGTAAGGTTCTTGATGGTTGGAAAGGTGGAATTAACGTTGGTGGCCAAAAAATCTCCAATCTCAGATATGCAGATGAAACTACTTCTATCGCCTCTTCTGAAGGAGAAATTAATCATTTCCCTGCTAAAATAGAAGAAGAAAGCCGTACTCTAGGGTTACTGACCACCAAAGCCAAAGCAAAACTAGTGGTGATCGACAGGACAACACATTTAACTGCTCTCACAGACTTAGCCTCGTCTATAAGAGACGAAGGAGGTTGTGAAACGGAAGTGTAAAATAGGATTTGAATGACAAAGATACCATGAGCAAATTGCAAAAGATATGGAAGATGAGACTCGTCCGGACTCCGAATTTCCGAATATTCCTTTACGATGTGGAAGCATAGACACTCAGAGCCAGCGATAGGAAGCGGATAGACATCCTCAAAATTTGGCGTAAAAATATATCACTTCTGGAAGAGCTTGCCATCCACAATAGACTATCAACTGTCTGCCTACATCATATCCTCAGATTCTTTGAGCTTGTTGCTCGCCAAATCGAAAACTCCAATCTGGAGAACCTCTGGCAAAATGGAAGGCGGGAGAATCAGAGGAAGGTCACCGATGAGTTGAAGGGACAAAATTTTGCAGGCGTCCGAAACGTCGGTGTTCGCCCCTCTCCACGCCTCAGGATTGGGATATCAGCGCAGGATCGCGAGGAGTGAAGGAGCCTTGTACACGAGGGAGATTGAAGTGGGGGTCACGATCGTCAAAAAGAAGACAATAATCTCATTGGGGCTCAAACAACACCTCGCGGTTGATGGTAGGATGCTTGCAGAGTTTTGTCTCTCTGAGTGGGTGTATCGCGCATTGTTGTAAGCATGTCAGAGAAAATAATAACGCATATATTTCGGTGGTATCATAGAAGTATGATTGGTTTTATTACATCGTGCATTACACAATAGTAGAATTGTTCATTTAGATTAATGCAACCAATAAAGCCGATGATCGAAAGATCCCCTGATTGCGGAAAGACACATGGTGGAAATACATCGTTTGGCGGAGAAGAAGAAACAAATTTGTAGTCAATAGAAGTTGTAGTCACGTGGAATTTATTTGTTTAATCCTAAATAAAAGCTAAAATCATCGGTTCATAGGGTTTTCATGACCACGCATTTTGCGTTGGTCCAATGTTTTTGATACTGACAATATGTGGTGTAATTCCATTATAATGATTTATTTAAATTAAATCTTATGTTTTTTGTTTTACTCCCTACGCCTTATAAAGCTTCCGAAAGCTTTAAAGTGTACAAAAATACTTATTATTCCACTCGTTCCTGAAAAATAAAAAAATATATATTATCTGTCATCAAATAGCGTAAAACTTCCAAAAAAATAATCCGCAAAAATGCACGAATAACAAAGAATCCTTCAAATAAATGTCACGCTGACAAATCTCACCGACGTGATTCGTGGAACAACATCTACTGTCGAATATTTTGTCAATTCCCCGCGTGTTCTTTCTTCGCATATTTTTTATTACATCTGACTGGCAGTCTCCGGGGGCGTTGTTCTTCAGGCCCGTACTTTATTCTCCGCTGTGAGATATTGATACGTCACATATATGGTTCGCTGTTTTATTTGCCGGCGTTTTATACAGACAGGGAGGAATTTGGCCCAGGAGACTTGTCATCCGGAAAAATAGCACCGCGATATGCAATATGCGACCTCCTCTCGATTACATCACCCTAACTAATACTACTTTGCAACGGTAAAAACAGAATAATTTCAAATATTAAACAAATATTTTAAAGGTAATAACAATTATTAAGGATATTTTCGTAGAGCTTATTGTGATCGAATAATTTTGCGGGATGATATTATATTTTTTTAACATAAAATCAAGGGGAACTGGGTTTCCGTGGTCAAAAAGGATGGGTGTAGGTTTATCTGTCGATGTACTTCTATCTTAGATTATACGCAATCAGAAACACTTGTTCATTATAGTCGATGAGCTTTATTTCAGATGGCGCAACTTTAAAATTTCTAACAAGAAAGAACGGTTGGTTGTGCGGTTGAATCAAGAGTTGCATGAGTGAAATCATCCCGAATCTCAGCGAGTCATGTTGTGCTAATCAGGCTTCTGTGCCCCATTTGTCAAGGCGGAACTAGCCGTGAGTGCCGCCCCGACTACACGTGAACGTAGAATGTACTGAACGCGCGCCTAGCGCTGGTATCTGCCGCTCCGGGTGTTGATTTAGCTGGCTGTGTTTTCTTATGACATGACGCCGTGCATTCCGTCTAAGTTGCCAGATATATTCCCTATTCTCTAGAGGACGTCTATGACCGACTGTACGAGTATTATCTTAGGGACGGAGGAGATGGCAGCGAAGTTGTAATGACATTGCATTATATTTACATATTTAACGGCATTAAGTTCACTGTGGTTGGACTCTCACAGATTTTAGGTTTTCACTTTCATTGCATAACGATGATGTAAACTTGGTACAGTTTATTCTTGCTGATATGAGATTTTTTTTAAACATTCGGTCTCAGATTTACAGACATAATACTTAGTGGTAAGAGTGCTTCCCAGACTTGTAACTTACAGATTTATTATGGAATGTTGGTTGTTAATCAGAAATGCTGCGTCAAACTTTATTTAACTCTGCCCCGGAGACCCCATTGCCGGACGTCTTCTCACATCTACCAACACCGCGCAGTGCAGAACATTACGGTGCAGACACGACAATATTAGTTGCCTACATTATCTATGAACACATTCACATTATAGCGTACGTAAGCGTAACGTATCCGCACATACACGGGCACCGGCCGAGATTGTCAGTTGGAATATTTAGACTTTCTTGTGAAGTAATCGCCTGCGCAGTTAGTATGAAGACATACCGTTAGCATCGCCATCTTCGTCAGTTGGCGTTATTAGACGCAGATATTGCTAAAACGTCACGTCAAGCAGCCGTCAGCACAATCAAAATATTCTAGCCGACAATCCGCTGTAATATGAATGTGTTCATAGATAACGTAA
Source organism: Halesus radiatus (assembly GCA_022606495.2). Lineage (NCBI taxonomy): Eukaryota > Metazoa > Arthropoda > Insecta > Trichoptera > Limnephilidae > Halesus > Halesus radiatus. The sequence goes on from JAHDVE020010218.1 coordinate 39,625, forward strand.
GCAACTAAAGTTGTCCTGCCCGCACTGTACTGTTCTGCACTGCGCGGTGCTGGTAAAGCAATGTAAACTTTCGCAAAGATTATACTCATATACGAGTATACCTAGACAATTACGTATTTTTAGGATTGAAACATAACTATGCATAATTTGATAGGGCAATATTGCGTCATGTACAATTATAACAAATTTAAGTCTATGAACCCAACGTTATTTCATTATTCGTTTTTACGTTCTTTTCATATTGTTAGATTTAAATTTTTATTTATTATTCATTGGATTTTATTTTTATTTTTTTTAAATTTAATATAAATCAAATTTTAGAATGTTATTATTAAGTTCTGGAAGTCTTTTCAGTTTTTATTATTGTGACAGCTGTTTCGGCGTTCGATGTTATTTTCAAACTGCGTCAAAATTATTAAATTTGATTTATATTAAATATAAACATTATTACATACGATTTATATTAAATTTAAACATTATTATATTTGATTTACATTAAATTTAAACAATATTAAATTTGATTTTCATTAAACTTAAACATTAAATTTAAAAAAAAGAAATAAATAAATGTAGTTCTACGAACACAAAAAAAATTAATAATTGGATTTTACATTATCTGTGTACACATTTTTTATTTATTTTTCTTAGAAACGAGTTCAGATATTTTTATTATATTATTTTTCTTTTCAATATCACTTCCAAAAGAATGTTTTTTTTTTCTTTCTATTATATTATTTACAAATTTTCATATTGTTTATTTTTATAATAGCTGAGCTACCCCTTTGAGTATTTTTATCAAACTAAAACCATATAATATATGCTTATACGATACTATCTTCTTCTTTTAACTAACTGTCTTCCATTGCGAGTTTATTCACATAAAGGTAATCTTAACCTTAAAAACTGCAGCTTGGAGCTGCACTATTTCAAAGCAATGATGTTCATACGATTTTCTTTCTTCTTTTCAGGTAAGCGACATATGATGCTTCTTTTTCTGGTGTACGTGTTACTGGTTATTCTACATTCAGGTATTTTACAAAAACCTTTATTATACGATTTACGAGATTACATTAGTCGATTTTTATAAAACATCTTACAATTTTTGCAGGATCTATTTAAACAATAAAATTAATAATTTCTTCAAAATATTAGTATTCACTTTGTAGCGCTATTATTAACAAATGAATTAAAAATTTCTTTGTAATCACCTCTTTATTGATACATACATATCAACATGTTTCGAAAGCGATGCTTTCCTTATCAGGAATACTAAAAAAATATAATATCAATTATAGACAAATGATAAAAACAGAATACAATAATATAAGAATAGACAAATTATAAACATAGACAAAAATTGATTAAAATTATGTAATAATTAAAGATAATATTTTAAATAAATCGGGGTTATGTACATTAATTTGTAACGATTGCAACTTTTTTTACGTGGGAAAGACTTCAAGAAATTTAATATTAGAGTTTAGGAATACCTAAGGCGCTTCCTTAACAATAATTGTTCTGAAATTGCCTATCATATTTTAGAAACCAATCATTCTTTTGATATAAATAAATCATTTATTTTTTTTACATACAAATACAACCGGTTTACAATTAGGCAAATTTGAAATTTTAGCAATTAGAAAAAGTGTTATTAGTCAATTAAATACAATAAAAAACCAATACGTTTTTTAAATAGCCATCTCTTTAATTTATTTTCTTACAATTATTAACAGTTAAATAATTTATTTTTGAATTGCAAATAAAAAAATTATTATTCAATATTCTGTAATAACGTTTTATTAGAATTTTTGATTAATTACTTACCTACCTTAATCAATTTTTGTTTATGTTTACACGAGTAATTTGTCTATTCTTACCATATTGTGTAATATTTTTATCATATTTTTACTATTCTTTATATTCCTGGTGAGGAAAACTTCGCTTTAGAAACATTATGATATGTGTATATTAATAAAGTGGTGATTATAAAGTAATTAATTTACTTAATAAAATTAATAAAGACGCCACTAAATAATTGTACACCCAATGAAGAAATTCTATTTAAACATTTGCTTCGTGATAAGCAGTACTGAGATACGTGGACAGGTATCTCAGAACTGCTCTTATTTGATACATTTTTCCGAAGGTTTCATTATACTCTTACAAATGCTTATGGAAATGACAGATCTATTATGCGAAAAAATGTGACAACAGGACCTTTCACCGTCCGGCATTTTATTTGTCACTGCCGTCGTTTTCTGTGAAGATGTTGAATGCAAATAATCATTTGTCTACCTACCTTTTAAGGTATATAAATGACCGGTTTATCTATATTTTTTTTTTCATAATTTGATGGGGAGGTAAATATATTTTATGAATGTTATTAGAATATACCGGAATCCAGCACAACATTTATAACAGGACAGTAATAAGCAGACAGGTGCATTTAGTTTAATTGTCAGTGTTCCTGTTTGTTGGCCACTTCTGTAAAAAAACTCTTTTTTTTTTTAAAAAGATTGGTATTCACTTTGTGGCGCCATTAAATAATTTAAAATATATGCTTTGTATTCACCACTTTATTAATATTCACAGATACTTACATGTTTCGAAAGCGAAGCTTTCTTCATCAGGAATGTGTGGAATACTAAATACTTAATTCTTTGTATTCTATATATTCCTGCTGAAGAAAGCATCGCTTTCGAAACATGTAGATATCTGTATATATCAATAAAGTGGTGAATACAAAGTATATTTTTTAATTCATTGTGTTATTTCACAATTTATTCATTTAAAATATTATGAAGTATATTTGCGTACGTTCCAGAGTGGTACATACTGTTAGTATTAGCCTGGTGAAAGACCACCATCGTAATCGAAACATTGGTTGAAATGGCTTGAACCGTGTTCTGAATAGCCAGGTTTCCCCACCTTCCTATTTTCGATCTCTACCTGCATCGTCACCACATACCCCAATTTGAAATGCCATATTCTCATTTTCTATAGACGGTTGCGAGCAGTTGGGACTCTCGTGTGGTTTCATATTTAAAATAAAAATAACAATGAACTGAAGAGTATCAATAATAAAATATAATATTTTATCATTCCCTCACAATGATAGCTGTAATTTATATGGAATAGTTATGTAAATAAATAAAAATGAATAATTTATATCATTATCGTATTCACGTTTGATAATATTTCCCTTAATCATTAATAGTAATTATGGTTTATGATATATATTTCATAACATTATCCACCATTTCAATCGAGATAATATTATATCAGTGTCAGAGGCACGATAAAGCGGAATGTCAAAGCATTAAATTCGATTAAAATATGAAATATGCGCCCATTGAAACTGAAACGTGAAATTAACCGTTTTTATTCACTTTATATGGGACCGTTCAAACCTTTGTACATTCAACCAATTAGCAATTGAAATTATGTTCGGCTGATTGAACTTTGAACGCTTTTGAAATGTAGGCACAGAAGCAAATTTACTGACTCTTTTTGACATCTCTCCTATGCTGATAGCTTTATCCAGTGCATAAAACTGTTCCGTCTAATAACCCTTGAAATGCTTCATGATAAAGTTAATTTTAAACAAAGTCATATCGCGGAATAGTTTGTAATAAAATTACCGTTTTATTGTTAATAGACACAATATTAGTTAGCAGTGTGAACCTATTAGTTGATTGAATGAAACAATCAACCTTTGTTTTAACCACTTTTTTATTTTTAAAATACAAAATATGTACTAAACAATATTACAAAATTACGGCTGAACATATATATTGGGTGTCACAGTGGGGATGAGGGGGTGACTAGGGATTACTAAATAGTGGGGTAAGAGATAGAGATTGGGGGAGGGGTGAAAGGAAACACATTTATAATGGGGCTGTAAGACAGTTTTTGTATTATTAATAATATAATCATTATTTATTTATTTATTTATTTATTTAAGACATTTACACAGTAGACATTTGTTCACCATGTTAGGTGGGTGACTGTTCCATGGGGACCAATGGAGTATAGTTACTGTGTATGAGGTCTAGTGTAAACACATGGATTTACTATATAAACATGCTGACAATTGGAGAAATTATAATAGAAAGTAGATGACAGAAAGGAGAAAAACACATGCATAAGGATTTGATTACGATTATGTGTGCATGCATGCACACATGTGCACATAGGTGCATACATACGAGCCCACGTAAACACACATGCACATATATCTACACGTATACACACATCCATACGCATATATACACATATACATACATACACACACATATACACATACGCATACATACACATATATCCTTACACACATAAACAATACATACACCTCTATCTAAGTATGAGAAACAGGCTACTAACATTATCAAATAGTCCTCAAGCGCCTTTCTGAATCTGTGGTATTTGGCTATTGACTTTATTTCAATTGTTAAATTATTGAAGATTTCAGGAGCAAAGAAATTAAACTATGACTGTGCCATTAAGGTTTTTGTTGCTGGAATAATATACTTGGTCTGGTTGGAATGTCTAGCATTATGGTCTCATTAAAAACATTTTTTTTATATATTTTAATTTAAAATAGGAGGATATGTGTTTGATATATAAGGATTTTATATTAAGTACTTTGAAGTCCTTGAATAAATCCCTCGTGGGGTGAATATAGTGTACTTTGTAAATAGTCTGCATTATCAATTATTGAGCTTTAATTAGCTCAAAAGAATTATTTCAAAGAATGTCTTACATCGTAAAAGAGATAATTATTAATATGTGAACTTATTTAGTAATATTTTTATTTACTTTTTAAACTAATATATCTATGTGTGTGTATATTTATAGAAATTATGATTTTTATCCTATCTTGTTTTATTTGATTTTTCTTAAATATTTATTAAAAATCTACTTTTACCTTTTCTTTCAACATGCACTGTTTTAAACATGCTCGTGTTTCTATTTTTAATTACGTTATCGTAATTTTTTTAATTCTTCACATGTAGGTATACAACAAACTTCGACTACCATAATACGGCCAGGTGCCTAGTTTGGTAGTTAAAAAAATGTTAAACCAAATTCTGAAATTCATGAATAAATAAAATAATTAGTGGATTATTGAAGGATTTATTAATTACCAAAGCTAATAAATTATCTAAGCGTTTACCTTTACTATTAATGTGAAGAATATTGATCTCCGTATTTTTATCAACCCTATGATGGAAGATTTATGATATATTTATGCGAAGACACTTATTAAAATAGGGCAGAAGAACTGAAACATGATTGAATTCTGATATGATTAGTGAATATATTAGTGTGATGGTTGCCCCTAGTAACACATGCTTAAGAAGCAGAGGAAATCCCACGTAAGCCTCCTTAGTGTTAAACCACGTACTTCTAATACTCGTATTGACTAAGATTCACTTAACATGAATAGAGCCTAGCTGATAGAACAATCCGTCTGGCTCGTAAAACGGTTTCAGGGAGGTGAACAAAGGACGATGCACGATAATATATAACAGACGTTTTTATAATATATTTTAGTACGTCCTTAAATAATATGTAAATTGGTAAGATGATCCATTTGTGATACTTTAAAAAAATAAATTATTAAGTTAAAATAAATACATAAATATTTCACTTTCTTAACTTAACTACACACATATTATATTAATTAACTACACACATATTATATTAATTAACTAAAAACATATTATATTAATTAACTACATACATATTATATTAATTAACTACATACATATTATATTAATTAACCTCATACATATTATATAATTAACTACATACATATTATATTAATTAAGTACGTACATATTATATTAATTAACTACATACATATTATATTAATTAACTACATACATAATATATTAATTAACTACACACATATTATATTAATTAACTACATACGAGTACATACATATTATTCTTCACGTATTTTAATACTCATATTATATATCATATTACTTAATATTACATTATATTATTAACATACCTTACATATTATTGCTATATTACATGTTATTCCTACTACACATTTTTATGTTGCTCACTTATTTAGAGATTTAACAGTTTTTTTTAAATGTTCTTAGTCGATTCTCGGTTTTCAGGCTATCGGGAAGGAGATTGTAAATACTCGTATATAATATATATATATATACACCCTCATGGCCTATGCTTCTTTAACCACTTTCAGTCTTTATTGTATTCGTGTACAATTTATTATGTTGCCTTGTATAGTCTTCGTATACTTGTGATGTTTTTAATAGATGCTGTGTTCGGGTGTATAAGTTCATTTTGTATTTTGTAGATAATAGGCACATAATATAATCGTACAGTTTTCTGATATTTACAAGTTCATTTCTTGCTATAGCTTTTTAGTGGAGTGTCTTAATTTGGACATACTTAGTGATAGATAAGGGAAGAAAATGGCCTGAAATGCACCCTTAATTGGTTTGAATAACGCCTCAATTTAACCAATAACTTTGTGTGCTTATATGTTTATGTGATACTATCTGATATGTACCCGGCCTTGCTCGGGTTTTAAAAAAAAAATAAAGTTGTGAATTACTGCTTGCCGTTTGGGTGGCATAATTGATTTACCAGCGAATGTGACGACTATTACTATCTTTAAACAAAGAACAATTTAAAAAAATTGTTTCGTTCTAAACATTTATTTTTTCAAAACATAATCTAAATAAAAAAAGTTCGGAAGTAGGTACCAAATCGTGTTTTCCATTTTGTAAATATTCTACCCAAACAAACCTTCTTCTTTTGAATATGTAATCTGTGGCTAACCAAAGTGGTATATATATGGGCTAACCTCAATACAACATGGTGGGTTTGATGTTTTATCACACTAATTTTAGAACGTTATAGCAAGAGTTCTACATATTGGATTTCATTCAAACTCCTCGCTAAACCTTTCCGGTACTAATAAAAACAAACTGCGCTATTTTCAGCGAAATCGGTTGAGTATTTTTTGAGAAAATCGAGGACAGACAGACAGACAAACATTTGTTTTGTTATGTGGAGAGATTAACGCCTTTAAATTTCTCGATGAAAACTGAACGCATTTATAGTATTTCTAAAGGCTTTTTGTATCTTTTAAAAAAATGCAGAGACGCGTAAATCTGCCAAGAAGTAATAATATTTAAATTATCGCAGTAGGTAATTATATGTAAACCTTTTTAGGTACAACTGTTCTTATTACTAATTTCAAAGTAAAATTAAGTTCTCGTAATATTGAAAAACACGGAATAGAAAATAGTTATTCAATCAGTAGAAGCAAAATGTCATTGTTATATTTTCATTCAAGTAAATTTATCAGAAACGCAAGAGACTTTATCCTAAGACTAACTCGATCGTTCGTATTAAACTTTTAATCCGTTTTGGCCGGCAAATAGATGAATTTCATTTCGAAAGCAATCATTTCACTAATCTGAAAATCTCGGCCGGAGTTTTAGGCCCAGCTCTCCGTAGTTTTACCGGCATAAATCACAGCCCGGATCATGTAATTAACTGTGTAGCGTCTTAATTGGAATTAAAACCCGGCAGACAGGTAGGTAATTCGTTAGTTACCGACTATCGCTATAATTTAGCTTGCGGAATCAGTTAAAGACAGGATGCAGCCGCGAGATAAGAGGCCAATAACCGGTGCTTCATCCAGAGGGGATGATCCCTTCAGATAGGCTCTAGCCTCTGGGCTGGAGGCAGTGGCTGAAGCCTGAGGAGGTAGCTGGAGGGAAGACTTTTAAGGTTCGCTTAAATTTTTTTTAAATTTTTTTAAATTTGTTGAAAAAACTGATGATTCTAAACCAAATTGACGCGTGGGCGCTTTTTGTGCTTTTGCGTTTTTTAATCCAATTAATGATGACTTAAAAATAAGAAACCAAATGATTGGAGTTTATCTAACTTCCATGTTATATAATATTTGTTGCCATAAAAGTGAATACTTTTCAGAAACTGAAAAGGTTCAACATAACCTGATAATTTTGATTGTCCAAGAACTTATGCGAAAAATTTTTGTAACCATTCCAACTTTCTTCGTTATTGAAAAAACACTTCAACTCTTATGACTATGTGATTTCTGTTTATATCTTATTCAGCAATTTCTAGAGATGGCGAACATATGAGATTTTTAAAATTGAAGTTTTTTACGCAATAAATAATTAAAATAATGGTTGAAAGAGTATTTCTGTATTCAAAAAGGTGATATACTTAGCAACTTTCCGAGAGAACCGTTATTCAAAACATTCCAACTGATACTCATAATTTAACCGATCAACATCAAAGACCTCGATTGATTCAACATCCGAAATACGATCTCTTTAAATCTGATAAATTGCAAGCAGATTAAAGACGATTAAATATGACGACCTGTGTACATTGAGATTAACGCCCTCGTCCACTTTGCCAAGCTTTTGCCGGGAGCTTTTAATCAAACGCCTTTTAATTTGTTTGCAGATTAAAAGCTGCGACGGCGGTGGTGACATCACACTATTTGAGGAAAGTTCGCAGGAGCAGACATGCTTTGAACGTTTTTCAGAAAATTTGCCTCCGGATCTTTAATGAACACGATTTTACCTGCCGGCATTTTAATTGCTTTAATGACTGTTTGTGTTCGGAAACCGTTTTTTTATTAATTTACAGGATCGTTTTATTTAATTAAAAATGGGTTAATATAAAAAATGCCTTTTTGAAGGAGGGTAAGTAATACCAGCGGGTTTTCGGATTAATTTATTTTCACCAATAATTAATGCAGCTTCCAGTCCAGTTCTTAAGCCCGGAAATTCTTTAACCTTAAAACAATAACATTAAAAGGCAGGGAATATAAAATAGGGTTAATTTAACCCTTTTAGCAAAACTAGGGTTTTTATTTTAGGAGTATAAATAATAATTTTTGAACGAGGAATTATAATTTTTTGTGCTACAACTGAGAGTGAAAAATACTTACATTTTGTCAAAAATTGTGAGTAATTTTAACAACGCATTAAAAAAGATAATCATATAACAAGGAATTACTTTTTCTACGCAAAGCGTGTCTTTTTTCGAAGACATCAAACTAACGTAAAATAATAAGCTTGCCGAAATTATGATTTAAAAAAAAAAAGATTAATATTAATTTATAAAAAAAGTTATTATTGACGTGCTATAAAACACATTTTTTTTATTTTATTTTTTTTATGTGACACTTCACAAGAGCGCCCCTGTATGAACAGAGCATGTACAGGGTAACTATATCACTACCCGGTTGGGCAAAGTTGTGAGGCGAGTTAAGGGGGGGGGGCTCTAGGAAGGGATTTGTTAATGCAGGCTTTGAAGAGACTCGGATTAAATGATGGAGGAAAGACATATGCCGGTAGCTCGTTCCACTTACACAAAAACGAGTTGGCGTAACGACCCGTTCTCATGAAGCCGACATCCGGATGATCTGCTTGTATCCGTCGAGTTTCACCCACGTGCACCGGTGCGGAGGGGATCAACGCTGCTAGCTCCTTCAAGCAGGCTCCATTAAAATATCTGTAGAACAGACTCAGCATACCTACATTGCGTATGTGCATCAGAGATGGCAGTCTTACTACATTATCAGCCTGTTATGTCATCCATTCCGAGAAAATTTAGAAGATATTTACCAAAAAAAAAAAGGTAAAAATATAAACCCTAGATATTCAATATTATGAACTCATCAAAGTGTTTATCGCGGTGAAAACAAAATAGTTTATCCTCGTGTTCCTTGCCTCATATGATTTGTGTCAGCGGGGGGCGGAGCATTTTCCTCTGACGTCATTTGTGTTATGATCCATAAAATTGGCGAAGCCGCCTCCAGCTTACAGCCATGAGGCTGTGGTTTTTAATATTGTGTTTAACCTACAACACCCGCCACGTGATATCCAGACATCTGCAGGTTTATAGTCATCCCGCGCTTCCGGTGCGTGAAATGTTTTTAAAACGTTTGTTATAACAGGCCTCGCTGCTAGTTTTGTGGTTACCTTTGCATTTTAGTGCTGGTTTAACTATTGTTGGGGCAATAAGGGTGAGCCCTTGGAGTCAAATTCAGATTTTCATTAAAATGGTTTTCCTAGGTAACCATATAATATTACAGGGTTACCTAATATGTGCTATTATAAAAATAACTATATTTATCCTTTGTCTACCCACCATTTATTATTTTATATTATGTAATTTAAAAAACAACAGTAAATTTATACAAATGTTATTCAATAATTAAGAACGTTAAAAGCCTTTTTTTTGTTTTCAAGGTCGGTACTCGAATGGTTTTCTCAATATGATTAAATTTGATTTAAAAAATTTCCACAAAGAAAGCTTTTATCGAAAAATTATTTCTTTTAAGATGGGCTGTTAAAAAATCCAGTACGGTTAATTGTTGTTTTTTTCTTCTGTAAAATTGTGAAAATAATAGATATCTAAAGATCGTGAATAGAATTTTAGTGGTAAACACATTTTTTAACAAGACTGATTTACTTTAAGAAAAGGGTAGTTTTCGCCTAGATAATTAAATGCGTGAAAAAATCCCAAACGAATTTAACTTTACCTTTTAATTGACCGATTTAAAAAAACGTTTAACCCCATTTGGTGTATTTCTTTTAACAAAAAAATTTATCCCTTGACGTTAAATACGTCTTTCGCTTGCGTGGAACAAAAATGAAAGCCTACGTATCTGCGTAATTAGGCAATTTAAAAAAGGAACTGTAGGAAATCCGGCCGAAAAATTCCAGCGTGACGGTTTGAAAAAAGAACACATAAATCTACAGCGACCTCTGGAGCCAAAAAACTGGTACCTTTAGCCCCAAAAGTCACAAAAATGGTCGACCGTTTTGTTGAATTTTCATTAATTTACATGAAATAATTAGATGAGTATTTAGGCTCTAAGATATCCGTATTACAAATAGTTGAAATTTCGGAAAATGAAGTAAACTATGAAGGTTTGCAGAAAGGTCTAACAATTAAATTACCGTTTATTTAAATCTATTGTCAAACCTTACTTATTATAAATATAATAAAAAACAAATTACTTTGTAATCACCACTTTATTAATATATACATATAAACATGTTTTGAAAGCAAGGCTTTCCTCTTCAGGAATATACAGAATACTAAAAAATAATAATGTCAAGAATAGACAAATTATGAACATAAATAAAAATTGATTGACAAGTAGGTAAGTAATTAAAAATGTTAATAAAAATTTATCATTAAACATTGAAAAACAAATTTACATTAAAAATAAAAATAAACAAATTATTTTTATTATAATTAATAATATGAAAACAAATTTTTAAAATAGCTATCTCTTATCTATTTTCATATTAATATTAATAATAAAAATAATTTCTATTTTTATTTCAAATGTAAATTTGTTATTCAATGTTTTATAATATTCTTTGCCACAAAGTGAATAACAATCTTTTTAAGAAATTATACAATAAAAAACTTTTAATATTATTTAATAAATATATCGATTTTGCGAGAAACACTCGAAAACACGTATTTCTCTTGTTCCTTCCTTTAACCATTGCTTCTGATGTAGTTGTGTCTTTCCTTTCTATTTCTCAAATTCTTTGACATCTTTATTTAAATTTTTTTTTATCGTTACAAAAATATTTTGAATATTTTTAGAATTGTTAAATCACTTCGTTAATTCACCATTTTTTTAAATGCAAACTAGTTTCGTAATGTCTCCTGACATTAGCGTCATAAAACATTCCTCTTTTAATAATTATCAAAGTGTAGTTTTTATTCATCTGTATTGCTGCCCCGAAGAAGGGACGGCTCTACTTAAAGCTCGTTGACTTTAAACTTAAGAAACGTATTTTTTTACTACCTTCAATACGTGTTTATAATTTAACTAACTAACTAACCATCACGCCGTTTCCCCGCAGGGGTAGGCAGAGAGGACGGACCGCCAAACAACTCGATCTTGGCATACACTTCTTGATTCATTCACTTTCATACAACGTCTCATACATTCTCTTCTGTTATTCCGACTTCTGACATGGCCCGACTCAAGTATTTGATTCACTTGATCGTGCCACGTCTTCCTTGGACGTCCCCGGCTTCTTCTTCCATTCACATTCGCGTCATATATTCTCCTTACACTCCTTTCTTCATTCATTCGCTCTACATGCCCAAACCATCTAAGCGTCCCTTTCATAATCTTGCTCACTACGCTTACATCAGCCTTGCATTCTTTACGAATCTCAACATTTTTCACACGATCATACATGGTTTTACCACACATTCGTCTCAGAGATCTCATTTCTACAGCATTCAGTCTACTTTCATTCTTCCTCTGCCAGTTCCATGCCTCACTGCCATACATCAGAATTGGTATCAGCACTCCATTGTGGACTGCTAGCTTCGCTTCTTTGGACAACTTTTTGTTTGCGCCAACCGCGTTCAGTCATCCGTTAATGGAGTTTCCTGCATTCACCCTTCTTTCAATATCCCTAATTTACAAATGTATATATATATTTTATTTACGGAACATTGTCCAATTACACAAAATACATAACACGAAATGAAATAAACAAGACCTACAGAAAAATAACAGCACATACATAATACAGAAATGAAGCAATGACAAAGAGGACAAAAATATACATTTGAGAGAACATTCAAATTAAAGCCTGAACATAGTTTTAGTAGATTCCATGATTTTAGACATTCTAAATGATAATTTTCGAGTTCTAATTTCGTAGAGTCCTGCAAAAATCATTCAGACTGGTACCAAAAAATTTAAGACCCTAGCTTGAGATAACAAATCTGGACAGTGGATAATGGTACCCATAATTAGTAGAGTGTTTATTGAAGAAAAGCAATTAATTTTTTCTGTTTTTTTTTTTTTTTAAGATTTTTTTTTTTTTGTGAAACAGAATTTTGACTTTTTAAGATTTTTTTTTTTTTTGTGAAACAGAATTTTGACTGTGAGTCTACGGCAAGGAATGTTCAACTGAATGAGTTGGAACAATCAATAATACAATTATATAAATTGAAAATACACTTTGTATATACCACTTTACTAATTATATAAGTGGTATATACTTTGTATATACCACTTATACAAAGTGTATACAAAGTGTATTTTCAATTTATATAATTAATAATGATGCCACAAAATTACAAAGCATTTGAAGAAATTATTATTATTATTATTATAATACAATTATTAATTGATAAACTAAAGTTCTTAAAAACTTAAGACAAGATTTTTGTGCATAGCGCAAAGGGTAACAATTATTATTTTTACAAATTATTATTATAATACAATTAATTATTTTAAAAATACAAATGAGATCAGTCTTTCCGACGCTTTTTTAATGTAGAAATGTTTATGGTTTGTTCAATTTCGTAATCACATCTTTCTCGACCTAATCTTCATGCAATTATTACATACATCTCAATTGCGCACGGATTAATTTTGTGGGACATCATTTGTTATCTCTGTATAATCAGCGCCACATATCTGCGTGTACCACTTTTCTATTAAATTTAATTAATTTCCTCCACATCCCCAACGTATCACCGAACACATCGTCCCGTGTAACAATGCGAGAGAATACATTTGAAGCCTTGTGACGAAGCGCTGATAGCTTAACCACCCTGCACGGGGTACACGTACACGTGTCACTATTCTATACACGTGTATGCGGCACACAATGCCGGTGTATCGCATGACAGAAAGTTGATGGATGTATCTAGTCTCTTCTTTTCTATCCATTTCATTTTCGACAGATGTCTTCTGAGAGATTTATTAATGTACCCTTCAAGAGAAACATCATCGAAATAATATGAAAAGTTTTATACCAATTTTCTATATGTTGATAGTTGTTTTTCGACGTGCTTATATAATATGCATTTGTAATATAGCAGTTATAAGTTGTTTTTTTTCTACTCTTGCAAATTTATAGACTAGCTTCTCTGATCGGATTCTCCTGAGTTATGGATATTAGTTTTTTCTACATAATATGATCTTATTTTTACAGAAACAGTATTTGTTACAAATCTCCTATAGCACAAGATGAAGATGATATTCAAACTAAAATAGTTGCATGAAATTCTAGAGAGAAAACATGAAACATGATGACAGAACTCACGCTCCGTAAAACGGATTTCTTGTTCATGGGAAAAAAAATTAGATAAAATTATTTTTTTAAGACAATATGTAGGACTAACAAATAAATTCCACGCAAATCGATAAGCCATAAAGAAACGCTACATTTTTGTGAGTAATGCTTCGTTTTAAAAAACTCTTGGAAATATAATTTTGTTCGTTGTATTTTTTAATCTCGTTGCGGGGTCGGTTTTATAAATTCGGTTTGTTTATGTCCGCACTGTACATAAAAGATCTCTAAAACACAGCTAAAAAACAAACCTCGAAATTAATTTACTGCCAGAGATTTATGACATTAATTATTGTAGAAACTTTGTATTTTTAGGATTGGAATAATAATTTCACACCAGGCCAACCGTTTCCCAAAAACAAAGCATATCAAAAGAGGAAATTGTATTATTTTTGTTTCTTTGCGTTTTGTAGGTATATTATGCCTCCGCCATTCAGTCCATGAACAATGGAACTTGAACAATTCTTTCCCTCCATTGACGATTGTTCTTCTTTACTTTTGAGAGTGTATGTAAATTTGGATGTTTCGCCAAATATTCCCCCAAGTATCCACAGAAAAAAATCACGAGAAATTTACGCTGTTGAGTAAACGAAAGAAAATTTTAATAGCATTTTGCTAACATTGTTCTCATGCAGTTAATTAGTGTCTTCCTTTGTGGCTCTCAAATCTTATTAAGTAACATTGTTCTCATGCAGTTAATTAGTGTCTTCTTTTGTGGCTCTCAAATCCTTTAAAGCAACATTGATAAAGTTTTACAATTATTTCAAATTCAAGCTTTCATCTTGTTATTTAAACGGTTTTATTGAAAAAAAAATCGCATTCGATTCGATTTTTTAATGAAATGTAGTGGTAAACAGTGACTTGCATTGCTCTATGACCAAAATTAGGCTGTGGGAAGTTTTTCAAGTTCGGGTACGACAGTTTTGCATTGAATGTAACTATTTTATAATTATTTTCCGTAGAGTGTTATGGCCAACTCTCGTATATGTTCTTTACAAAATTCATGGAAAAACAACATTTCGATTAGAAATGTGATGCCTTTAAAATATATAATTTCTGCTAATGATTATTTTTTCTTGGACTAAAAATCAGTTTTATTTAATTTCATGACTAACTTGCTTTGAGTTTTTCAAATCGAAGTTAATATTAATCCAACATTGATATTTTTTTACACTCGGCTTGTTATTTTGTAATTTTAACTGTTTAATGACAAAGATTTTCATTAAATTATTTTTATTTCATTGTTACCATATATTAAATTAATGACCGCGGTCCTCAAAAGTAGGTACTATTATAAAAAAATACACTTTAAACACTGAATTTCGCACCGCATGTATTTAAAGAACATGTTTAAATTTCCATTCCAGAAAATTTATTTGTTAAAGCTGTGATAAAAATTAATAAATGTTATTGCCGATATCAATTTAATATAAATTTTATCTATGTTCTTTCTAGTGCTGTTGCAATTAATTGTATCGAACTTTATAAATGCTTTTAGGAGTTCACTTGCACAATTTTCATAATCTGGTCATAGGTCGTTAGTATTATCTATTTTAACCCATCATTTGACATTGTTTGATGTTAATTAACTAACTAACCATCACACCGTTTCTCCGCAGGGGTAGGCAGAGAGGACGGACCGCCAACTCGATTTCGGCATGCACTTCTTGCTTCATTCACATTCATACATTCTCTTATATTATTCCGACTTCTGACATGGTCCGACTCAAGTATTTGATTCACCTGATCGTTCCATGTCTTCCTCGGAAGTCCCCGGCTTCTTTTTCCATTCACATTCGCATCATATATTCTCCTTACACTCCTTTCTCCGTTCATTCGCTCTACATGCCCGAACCATCTAAGCGTCCCTTTCTTAATCTTGCATATGTTTGATCTTTACAATCTTTTTACCCGTTAGCCATTATCGTTTAATTTAAACTACATATAAATGTTGTCTTTAAAATAAAACAATTTACGTTGATGAGTACTTAAAGTACCGTTCCAAATAAATAATAAATTGCTGTCTATTTGAACTCGAAGTTTGAAGATACGAAAAACATATAATTTCTCCTACTCAGCCGATAATAAGGTTATGATTAAAAAATAAATAAATTCCTCAACCTCGGATTTAGAGCTATTATATGACCGTTATATATACGAAGTCTCAGGCAGGAAATAACACTGATAATGTTAATTTTATACCAATAGATAAAAGTTTATTCTCCGTCAGATGGTTGTTACAGTTTTATATGATACTCGTACATGTTTGTACTGCTTAACCGATTGAAGCTGTGTAGATGGAATCGTTCAATACTTGATTTTATCTCCGACAAAGGCGCAATCTTGTTTTTGTTTAGTCATAAATAACTGGAGTGTTAACGTTGCGGAAAATATTATTGAATTCTGAAAAAAATTATATTCGAACACATGCGATTTTCTTTTCATCTATGTATGTGCGTAGGAAAATGGTATATTCTGTAAACTGATTTATTATGAAATTGTTAACTGGTTTCAAAATAAATCTTTTATTTTTGTTGGAAGATGAACATCGCAATTTGGTTTCATTATTATTATTTTTCATGTTATTCATTAATTTATTTTATTTTATTTATTTTACATTGGGTGCATTTTGAGATTCTGTCCCAAATTAATTTCAACATACCTTTGAGAGGTACCTGCAAAACAGTACTATTCGACATGCATAGTCATGAAACAAGTGCGTCTGCAAATTCACCAATTAACCGTTATCTTCATTCATTCAATAATATTAACCTAAACAACAATAAGTTTGGGTTATTTCAATAATTTGAGGGAATCATCAAATTTTCAAAGTTAATATTAAAGTTCTGTTATTATTACATTGTTGACCAATTGTTTCACAGTGCTTTAATGATACCAGAGCTTATTATTTGTTTTTGTGTTTAATTCGTAGAACTCCAGTTATATATTTTTTAAATTTAATATGAATCAAATTAGTAATGTCATTATTAAGTTCTGCAAGTATTTTTAGTTTTTATTATTCCCCCTTATTCCCTTAGATATAGAAATTAAGGGTCTTAGATTAAATATACTTGAACAATTAGAAATCAATAAACGAACGAATTATCCTAATATAACATTATTTAATAAAGTAAGGTAAATTATATATTCACCACTTTTCAGTATTTTCACATTATCAAAACAATATAACACACTTAAATAAATCATCATTTAAAAAAAAACCGCCCAAATAAGAATGAAGTGGAATAAATAAAATCATATAAATAAGTCGTCACAATGTGGATTAACTGGAGTTTTAAAATGGCCTTGAACGCCGAAACAGCTGTCACAATAATCAAAAAAACTAAATAACCTGCAGAACTTAATAATAACATTATTAAATCTGATTTATATTAAATTTAAAAAAAAATAAGAAAACATTAATAAAACTTTCAAATTATGTATAATATTTCAAACTGTGAAATTATGATTATTTCTTCAAATTCTGTGAATTAACCAGGCATAACGTATTTTTTCGGATTACAAAATGCTCAATGTTCATACATATGGCATCACTATAATATGTAGATCACTACTTCTCACACCTACAGACACATTCACACATACACACACAGACACTTATTTACAACACACGTAAAAATACATGTATAAATAAGACATTACAAGGAAACATATCATACTTGATATATAATTTTAACTGTTTTCTTTTCTACTGTTTTTTTTGTTCTATAATAACAAAATCAATTGAGGTAGCAATAAGTTGAAGATGCATTATGTTTGCCTGGTTGATATTGATGCCTCGCTAGACATATTGCCTGTTCTGAGGAATAAAGTTAGGTGTGTGGTTACTTATTTTCATCTACTGTGTAAAAATCTAAATCTTTCGAATGCGAAAATGTTGTAGACAAATGTATCTTGAGCATCAGATATTAGAAGAAGACATCAGAATTTCAGAAGGAGTGAAGGGGTGTCCTGGAGCACACAGCACCTATCCGTGATCCGATGATGTTGATAATTTTCATTACCTAATGTTTATCAACTTGCGGAAGAAAGCCTCAGCAGGTTCCACCCCACCTCCCCATTCAATGCCACGTGTTTCCGGTTAACTTGTTTATCCCGTCGATCCAGAGCCCCTTCCGTTTATGTTGGGCGCCGCCGACTGACGAGATTTGTCCTTCGGTTGACCGCCCTCCGAGTCGTGTTACTTGCCCGTTCGCTTTTATCGATCTATTCGATTATGTATTTATTATATTTATTTATTTACAGACAATTTTTATAATATTAGCAATAGAACGATATGTGTGTAATGTAAATTATTAATACATAACAGCGTATCGTGAACACCTCAATAGGAGAATCTGTACTGAGGTTATCACGTATTTATGATTTAGTATTATTGTGAAATGGTTATATAATTATGTTAAAGAATAATAAAAAAAATATATATCAAAAGGATATAAAAGCAAATATTTTTATTTAATTTTTTAAATGTGTTTATGTATTTTCTCTTGTTTATTTTAAAGATGTAGGCATGTGATTATATAGTTTAATTGTATAGTATTTTAAATGCCTTTGTCCGTGGGTCGTTTATTTTAATGGGATATTAAGGGTGTAGTTTGTTGAACATCTAGTTCAAATATGAATATAAGATGAGATTTTAAGAAATGAAGGATTTCAAATTTAGCATAAAGCTATCAAATTATCATAATATCTAAAAGCTTGAAAATTTCTTAATTTAAATTTGCAATGCGTGTCCTTGTTTCAAATGCATATTATGTTAGACTCTCTCCGGAAAAAATGTATATGCGACATTACAAAAAATCTATTAATTGGTCTGAAAGTTACCATTAGAGCTTTGTAGTCAAGAGCAGTATTCGGGCTATTCTCGGAGTTTTCTGTACCATTTGAAAGATCGTAATGCATTAAAATTTTCATTATGATCTTCTATCATATTATGGTTCACATCTAAGTACTTGCATATTTATACTGGCTGTTTGAAAAGTTCTATTAATATACGTATATTTTAATATATTTGTTTTGCATTTTTAAATAAAATATCTCACGAATTTGTATGATTTCCTCCCTCGGTAAATCACTTAAAGGAACGTTATATTTCACCTCATATTTTTTTTATGTCCGTTCTCCGTATTTAATTCACGATATCCATATTCACAGACGAATCCTTTCAGAAATTCTTCTCGAGGCATTCTTTGGCAATTCTGGAAAACGGTGCCGACTACCCTTTCTGTTGTATAATATTTATATGGAGATATAAGGAGAGATATTCTTCAAACCCTCGCTTTTACCAGGGTTGCGAGAAACTGAAACGAAAAAATTACACCTGTAAATTGAATATTCAAATACTCGTTATTTTTCTGACCTTTATGATTATCAGTGGACTAAGGGCGCATTTTACATGTTTTTTAAAAGATATTCTTTAGAAAAAACCTTTTCCCAACCACCTGTTTACCAGCTTTTCTTGGTAAATTAGTTAATCTCATATGGATCCAATCAGAAGAATGTGCGAGTTATTCAATCAAAATAAAACTTTGATGGTTTCCGATATATTCTTTGATACATGCAGTACTTTTAACAGTAACTATACTGTTAAAACTTTAACAAAACATTCTTAGTTTTAAAATTTTTGTAATGTAAAGTTTATTTACCTTCTGTTACTTTATTAAGATATTGTGCACTTTTTCAATTTTTTTCTGTGTAACACAATCTTAAATTCCTTAGTCTGTCTAAATATTATTTTTATGATTGATTCATCTGTATCATATGAATCAGTGAGAAATAGATAGATCTCCAGATATTGTTTTGATGTTACTGTCTGTATCTGTATTTTAACTTTAAATAAATAAAAATAATAAAAAAAAAACTGACAGCTAAAAGTCCCGGCCATTAGAGTATTACACTAAAAACTCGCTGACGCGCATGACCATGCCGGGCTGTTAAAATTGCATTAAATATGTATCTAGTTATTTTTCTATCTCCATAAAACGTAAATAACTAAATCCAAATACTATACAATCAGCAGGTATGTAGTGATGCAAAACAGTGACACCTAATTCAAAAGGGGTCTAAAAAAAAGAAATCCACGGACCGTGAGATAAATACATGCCTGCTAAACATCACCCGATGCGACCGAAAAGCGAAAATTGGATAAGAAAGTGATAGAAGAAGCCTACATAATTGAATACGACAAGGGCAAATGGCAATCGGCAGGACACATCACTCGGATAAAGGACAATCGATGAACAAATCTTGTCATCTTGTTACCAGGCAGTGACACAACGAACTGAGGGCATGGCCACACCGAAAGCCGGTTTATTTATGAGATAGCATTTATCTGATAACAGAGGCAACAGTGAGATAACGAAATATTGCTGTAGAACAAAGCATGGTTGCAGAGTTGATTTACTCCCATTTCCGAAGAGATCGCAAACCCTGTTAAAAAATGTCGCCATTGATCGATGCTGAACGTACTTCAAAAGGTATTATAATACTCCAAATGAAAAGCACACAGGCATCGCTCCGCGTGGCGGGCACCCCTGGCCCGTAAGTGGTTCTGTAATGCGGCCCGAGAGATACAAATAGGAAAGATCTCGAATGTAACAGCGGGGTCGTTTTTAACATGTGCCGACATCAACACACGATTATCTGCGCCCGAATCTCCCGCTTCCTCGACCGGCGGAATCTTCACGGATTTTCGGGGATTTCGGTGGTTTATCCAGTTGCTCTCTGGACCATTCTCGATCCATCCCCGCTAATGTATGGATACGTACACAGGGAGGGGAATCGAAGGGACTTTATGATAAAGAAGTTTCTTATTCGGTACCAATGTTTTGTTATTTGGTACCGAAACGTACCTACTGTTTAATTATCAACATTTTTTTCGGATAATTATTTTTCTGCTGTTCAATTAGTTATGTTATCGTCGTTGAAAATAAAATTATATGAATCTCTGTATACAAAAATGAACGTTTCTCCGTATGTCCTCGATTTTCTTAAAAAAATACAGATTTTGCTGAAAATAGTAGAGATTGTTCTTATTAGTGCCGGAAATATTTAGAGAGTAGTTTGAATAAAATCCAATATGTTAAACTGTTGCTATAACGTTTTAAAATTAGTACAAAAAACATTAAACCCTGCATCTTGTATTGAGGTTAGCCTATAGATATACCACTCTGGTTATCCACAGATTACATACTCAAAAGACGAATTTTGGGAAGAATATTTACAAAATGTAAAACACAAGTAGGTACCTAATTAAGAACTTGATTGTTTAGATATATTTTGAAAAAATAAATATTGAATGGAGTAAATTAAAATTTCCAAATGAATGTTTCTTTGTTTTATTGTTTAGAGATATTAATAGTCGTCAAAGGGCATTACTTTCGCTGTCAAATCAATTATGGCACCCAATTTCACAACGTCACTCCAAACTTTATAAAAAAAAAACCTCGAGCAAGGCTGTGCACATCAGCTAGTACAAAATAATATTCGTACGTGCATCATTTTAGTTTTAGATATTTATATCAATATTCAGGAAAAATGAATTAATGATTTGTTAATTTTTGAATACTGTAATCATCAGTCAATACGAAAGAGTATTTAATTCCAGTACAAACAATGTGCCAACGATAGCGAATAAAAAATAGTGACCAAATAGAGTTTTTAAATAAAAAACAATTGAATTGAGGACATTTTACGAGTGTTTTGTTGTTGCATAGATACAATTCAAATTTCATATAACACGTACTATTGTATATGGCTACGAGGAAGTAATCATAAAACACACAAACAATTTTTACTGGGAAACCTTTTTTATGCCACAGAACAACGGACCATGAGATAATAATGATGAAAGTTTCCCAGTAAAACAATTCGCGAAATGTTAGTTCTGACCATTATTGTTTTAACAGTATTAACGCACTGCAGTCGCTTTTTATAACAACTGCTGTGCAAATGTGTACTGCAAAATATTCTAGGAAAGCCACCGCAGAAAACAGGAGCTTTGTTTCACTTTTCGCATCCAATTTTTAATAGATATAAGGGGGATTCTTTATAAAAAATCATTTTAACATTTTATTGAAATGTGTTTTTATTTCCAACTACTGGCTATCGATCGGTGAGCATTGGCATTTTCGAACTTCAAAAATAGTCAACGCAAAACAATGCCGTTTTAATTATTACAAAACTTTGAAACAAACATTTATCTCTCATAGATTATAAGAGATGACATTGTTTACTCAATATTTAAAAAAATAAAACAAAAACTTTATTTTGAACTACTAATTTACTTTGAATCTATCACTAGCCGGTTTCGTTTGTCCCAAGCTTCGTCAGAGTAAAATTTTAAACTAAATATAATAAGAAAACACAGAGTGGGCAAAATAAAGGTGAGACATAATATAAAACAGAGTGGGAGATACAATATAAAATGAAAGTCCTGTATTAGATATATTTTCCGTTAACTCGAAATGTCCCACTTCCTCTTAATACTCCTTTGACGTTATGTAGCTTTCTTTTTTATTTGTTGTTCCATTAAGAGGAACGGCTGCGCGGCCTATTTCATACAAAAGTTAATTTTGGATTTGACGTCAAAATACTCACCTAAACCTAATATATTTTTTTTAAATTAAAGTTTTACGAAATATCTAATACGTATGATAAGTTTTATTTATTTTTGTTTTACATTATGAAATATAGGTCATTAGAGGAATTGATTCCTTGCGATTTTAGATTCATCGTTAACAATTATTTGGGGGCAAACGGTGATTTAAAAAAAAGTTTTATCCCATTTGCTTTGAAAATATAATGAAATATAAAATAAACAAAGTATTAAAAATATTAAAATAAGCATTATGGTGGACTTTAAATTAAATTAAAAACGACCAATTTGCGTTGGAACACAAACTAGCGGTACATAATTTAAAATATCCAACAGAAAAAAACTTTTTTTTAATGTTTGGTCTTTTTATTATTTACGTGATCATATTTACAAAGCAAATATGATAATTAAAAAAAAAAATACAACACACTCGCAAAAAATTTTCTAAATTCCCTCTAAAATAATGACGATTATTTTTTTTTCATGGCACGTACTTCATAATTTAAAACAAAAATTAAAAAAATATATGACTCAGTTTGGATGGGTATTTTGGCCACAAATTCAAAATAAGGTTATGTATAAAACCGGCAGCGCAGCCGATCCTCTGAATTACGTAAGAATATTTCTGTCTCATTGTTCTATTATTTCATTTTATAGTGTTTCTCCCTCTTCCTCCGTTAGTGTTATGTATCACCTGTATACTCGTATATATACTTACTCCATGTTCTTTGTTCAGTTTTTAATTTTACCCCGACGAAGCTTGGGATAAGCAAAATCGGTTAGTGAGAGATTAAAAATACACGAGTAGTTCAAAATAACGTGTTTGTTTTATTTAATAAATTCGGAGTGCCTCAAGGAAGTATTCTGGGTCCAATCTTGTTCTTAATTTACATAGAATGTGAAGGTGAAATCATAAGTTTTGCAGATGATTCTGGTATTCTATTAAATGGTAAAATTTGGTCAGAAGCATAAAGCAGAAGTCTCTCTAAACCGAATCAAAACATGGCTAGACTATCCCTCACTCACACTTAATGGTAATAAAACCAAATTCATCACTTTTAAACTAAACAATAGAAAAAATTCAGAAACAAACCTTAACTTGAAAATTTATAGCTTACCACATATATATAGTCAATCTAATTGTCTATCATTAGAAAATATTATCCACAAAACGTATCTAAGCATCAAAATTGATCAATTTAAAGTGGACTGACAACATTATTTATTTAAATTTAAAAAAAAATAATAAAAAAATTAACTTACTTTCTTAAAACAATCAGGAATGTTCTAAGTACAAAAGATTTGATTGAGATCTACATGCCCCTCTGCCAATCACTATTAGAATATTGTATTATCGGATGGGGTTGTGCTAATGATAATATTCTTAATTTACTCATTAGAACACAAAACGCCATCATGATAATTATACTTAAATTCCCTGTAAGAACTAGCAATGACGAAATATTCAACACTAAACTCTAATACAAAATTCCACCTTTCTTTAAAAATCACAATAATGATAATAAATTTAAAAATCATATAAAACACTGGATACGTTACATAGGGAGATCTGAAATGGAAAAAAATATTGAAACCATATACAGAATACACCGAAACTACTCAACGGCACTTCTTACAATTATTATATCAAGCACATTAATTTAATATAATTTGTTTTTCAAATATTTATTAGACATAATGAAGAACATTGTTACATGGTAATAACAAAGTGTATTTAAGTACTAATTTTTTATTTTTTTTATTTAAATAATTCTTTTAGTTTCCTTTTATTTAATTTAATACCTCCCTAATTGAGAAATTCTCGTGTTTAGGGAGGGAGTACTAATATTTATTGTTACACATTTAACGGGGACGTCCAAGGAAGACGTGGCACGATCAAGTGAATCAAATACTTGAGTCGGGCTATGTCAAAAGTCGGAATAACAGAAGAGAATGTATGAGACGTTGTATGAAAGTGAATGAAGCAAGAAGTGTATGCCAAGATCGAGTTGTTTGGCGGTCCGTCCTCTCTGCCTACCCCTGCAGGGAAACGGCGTGATGGTTAGTTAGTTAGTTAGTTAGTTACACATTTAATAATTTCAACAGTACCACCATGAACTTGATGTTCTGGTGTCTATACACTAATTTAAAAAATTAAATTAAATAAAAGGAAATTTTTGGAAATAAAATATATCTATATAATGTATGTATATAAACATATATACATTTTTTCCAAGTGAACTTATAATATACACCTAAAATTAGTTTCTTGTAAAATGTATTTTAAGTTTTTTCTTAAAAAAATCATAATTTTTTTCATCTTGTATATCTTTGGGAAGTTCGTTAAAATATTTTATGGCAGAATATGTGTAATGGTGTTGAGCTGTTGTAGTATTAAGTTTCGGGATTATTATTAGTCCTGTGGTTCTCGGCCTGGTGCTCAATGACTCTAATTGTAGATTTTCTTTAAGGATTTGAAGTAATGAATTTTTTTGGTATATTGTATTTAAATCTAAGACTTTAAATTCGTTGAATACCTCACAGGTAGAAAAATAAGATGGGTTTTTTAGAATTATTTTAATCAGTCTTCTTTGTACTATTTCCAATGGGGCTAAGTTAGTTTTAAACGCTCCTCCCCAGCCTATTATTCCATATGGTAGAATTGATTGTGCTAAAGCATAGTGAACCTTCAGTAGCATAGATTTTTGTAAAATATTTTTTAGTTTGAGGAATATGTAATATAGTTTTCGATTTCGTTTAATATTTTGCGCACAGAACATATTGTTCATTTTATGTGTTGATCTATTGTTATTCCCAAATATTTTATATAATTCGTTTTTGTCAATGTAGAGCATTTGGGTGAATTGCAGTTATCTGGATAATTTTTACAAGAGCTATGTATAATAATTTTGGAATTTGTTGAATGAAGGTTTTTGTCCGATAGTGAAAATGTCACGAAGTAAGTTTTGTCCGAGTTTAAGGATAGGTAATTGTCATCCAGCCATTGTTTCAGGTTGTTTATTTCAATATTCGCACTTCGATAGGCTTCTTCCCAAGTTTATAGGTTCGGTATACAGCAATAATCCCATGAACTTGATTATTTAGTTGTATTTGTAATACCAGTCAATTTGTAAGAGTGATGTTTATTTCTTTATACGTTATATCTTTATGTTTTTGGTTTATGTATATAACGATACCACTATTTTTATTAATGTGTGTTTAAAAATTTACATTTAATTTCATATTTTCAAAATCCCAGTGAGGTTATCATTATTTTATTATAAACAACAAAAAAAAATAATGCCAAACTACAAAGTAACGGATTTCTGCGAAAACACAATTTTTAAAAAATATTTTCATATGAACTGGTAACTTGGTGATGTGACATTATAATTTAAAATATAAAACAATAACGTAGCTTCTTCAGGGCAGTATACTACGGTTTTTGCTACTACAGAAGCTACGGTAGTAGCGAAACCTGGTCAGCAAAAGTATATAACAAATAAAAGTGGTATAAACAAAGTTGTTGTTTTTTTTTTAAATTACAATAATTTTTATTAAAGTTAGTGATTCCTGAAAAATAATGTCGAAAGGAAATCATCTACAGGTATACAAAACGATTTTTTAAAAAGGTATTTTGAATCGGCAAAGAAGCTTTGATGCTCCAAATTCACATAATATGGTAGCTGAAGGGATGGAAATGCTGCGGGTACGTAAGGTTTGTTAAATGTCAAAATTCCGCCTAGTTGTCAAATCATCAATCAATGAATCATGACAAATTTTTCCACTGGCACGAAAGATATCACTGAAAACATTTTTATTCAGAAATACTTCGAGATGTATTTTTACGGAAGGTAATATATACTCTCCGCATCTAGTTCGTTTCGTGTTTTGCGTTTGACGTTAATGTTTACAGATGTGTTAAAATATGTGATCGATAATAATTTAGAGCTTTAATGGTTTATATTTATCGTACTAACATACGATTATCATCAGTGAGATGATAGTGTTGCTAACGGTCAAAGTAGACCCTAAGAAAGTTAGGTCTTTCCTATAAGTGGATCTTTGTTGTTGATTTGGAAAACGAATGGTTTTCTGGATTTTATTTGACAAAGGTTTGCCTAATATTTCAAAGATGGAAGTAATAAAATATATTTACCTTCAAAATGATGCCGTGGTATAAAGTTAATATATTCAATAACGAGAAAAATACTCTGTTGTATGAAACAAACATAACCCATAAGTAAAAAAAAAAACTTAGAATAAAGTAGGAATATTATTCTAGAATCGACACTACGGAGTGAAGAAATTTTTTTGTCATTAAGCTACGTGGAATCAAAACAAAGCCAGTATTATTATATTAAAAAAACTCTATTTGGAAAAAAATAAATGCGTTTGGTTAACGTTAAACGATTTTGTTTTTCCTATCAAATGTTTTCACAAATGATGCACGAAAAAACGATAAAAAGACTCTAGACATTAAACCCATCATTTATAATTTTTTTGTAATTGTACGATCGTTAACTTAAAGCAATATATTTATATTATTTTTTGAGCATATTACCACAGAATAAAAATATAAATACTTGGAGGGTCACAAAATAATGAAATATTTTTATTTGTATTTCGTGAATACTAAGGCTTACTTTAATGTAATAATAATAATAATAAAAAAATAAATAAAAAAAACACAACAAAACAACAACAAAAAAGTAGTTTGTTTAAATATAATATTTTATTAATTCATAGCATTTTAACCTCCGTCTTAAACTTCACTTGAAATACATGGTTCCGAAGAGGCATTGTAGTGTGTAGTTCGTTGCAAAGTGGCCTCGGGAGACGCGAATAAGGGGAGAGTGCGGTGGCTGCTCCCGCCATAATAGTTATGTATAATAATGTCTGAACGACCTTAATCCCACGCTTAATCTTACTTGCAAATTAAGCCGGGCTTAATAATACATATTATACAATACACATTACAATAAATTTGTTTATCCCTTAACCCAACATGGTTTGAACATTAAACCATTTTATCAGAATAACAATATTATGAAGGAGTTACGTAATTTTCATGTTGTATCGGTTACGAGACGGCGGAAGGGTGTAACTACCGCATATTTACTTCACGATGTTCTCCCTGACAAAATGCCAACCTAACCTAAAAAGTAAAAAGGCGAGTCCGCAATGAAAAATACGAACAGCTTTCATCAAATAAAACTTTATAATTTCTTCAAAAGATTGGTATTCACTTTGTGGCATAATTATAAATAAGTGAATTAAAAAATACTTTGTAATCACCACATTATTAATATATACATATAAACACATTTAGAAAGCGATGCTTCCCTCATCAGGAATAAACAGAATACTAATATAATTTATATCTTTTCAATAAATAAAAAACTTTTTTTAATAATAAAGCAGAACTATTAAACAGCTTATTCTCTAAATAGTTTAAAAATATATCAGCCACTAAAGTGCTAATACTAGAACCCATCGCTAAGCTATCATTTTATTTAAAAATAATATTATCAAATACAAAAAAGTTTCGTTTTAAAACAAGATTAAATAACGTATATAAATAGTGTGACAAGTTCTTAGGAATATTCGAAAAAAATTGTAATTTATTAACAATAATTTTGCATTCATCTAACGGAACACTTTCGAACACACTCATATATAAACATACAAAACATACATATGTATAGATGTGTGTTATAGATGTTTGTATATGAGTATGTGTATATATATATATTAATATAATAGTGCAATTAATACTCTGAATATCTGGTTCGATATAAATCTATTAACACTAAATACCAAAAAAACTTATTATATACACAGCTTGTCGAAAATACCACAAATATCAACAATGCTATTAAAGTTCATAACAGAAATTGCGCATTGGAACATTCAAGTTGCGATTCAAATCGTATTGATTTATGTAGTAAATCAAACATAAAATATCTCGGAATTATAATAGATATTAATATTAAATGGAAATCTTAAATAAATTCAACTATAGACAGAATGAGAAAATTAATTTTCGTGTTCGTTACTCTATCACAGAAATTATTTTATCGTTTAATGCCCATACTTAAATGGATTAAAATTATATTTAAAAAAAAAACATGTATTGCATTTTTGATGATTTACGATTCGCACGTACAATTATCGTCACTGAGGTCAGAATTAATCGATCGAAGTACTATTTTGACGGCTGGAGGCAAAGGTCGCGTGGCACTAATTTTGTTACCAGCCTAGTTCAATGCCGTAGACGTTTTTTTCGCGTAATTTTTACTGTAGTAAGTAAAATATAAAACATTTATAAAAGGGTCAAACTGACCGGTCAAATGGCTGAGTTGGCATCGCGTTTGGGCCTCACCCAGACGTCGTGAGTTTAATTCCTCGGCTGGCTAAGTCTTCCATTACGCCACATGCAACATCTTTTACTTACTGTGACGGTAGTAGGAGATTTTATAATGTTGTCAGGTTTTTCGTAACCAGGGAATATTTGTCTTTCTTTAAAAAAAAATTAGTTTTTGTAAAAGAGCCCTGCCTTTGTACTAATTTGGTGTTTTACTTAAATTGGCAGCACACTTAGCTCGCCTCTCTTGTTTTGTTTTCTTCCCCTTGCCTTTTAGGGCACCTCTATGCGTTATTTGAGGTTAGTTATATCATTGGAGTTACTCTTCGTAATAAAAGCAAACCGAAAGGCGTTAAGAGTCATCTTCGCCTCTGGAAATCATCAATGCAACAGTAAAAATGTAGCCTTACGTGATTCAACCGAGGCAGTCGACAGCTGAGGTGACTTTACGAGGCGGGGTTATTGCTGCGTGTGGGGTGAACCTATTACTTCTACCAAATTTAATTAAACGCACCCATGTTAGAGGGAGAGGAACACGACCCCTAATATCAGCGGTACAGCCTACTATAAGATTACTTTTTGCCAACTTCCCCCCACCCTTTGCCCCCCATGGCGCACGTTTTTTGAGGATAAATTTATATCCCTATAAACATGAAGCAAATTAAGATTTTGTTTTTAGTGTTGTAATTTTTTTTATGACGTACGTCGTACAGTGACAGGGTAAGCGATGACAAAGATTGACGAGGTGAATGCTGAAGCCAACCTCCATAATTTGAAATTTTTATAGCTAATATTTACAAGTTATTGCTCTCATTTTCAAAGACTTTTTTGAATTAATAAATTTTTATTAATTCAACGGATGATACATTAACCTACCTACGTTTTGAACAGAAAAAATGCTGTATTAACCCTTTAGGTGCCACCGAACGATATATCGTTTCGATACATTATTGTGCTTGAGTGCCACAGAACGATATATAGCTCGAGCCATAAAATTCGTCACGCGTTACCCACCGTTC
Source organism: Halesus radiatus (assembly GCA_022606495.2). Taxonomy (NCBI): domain Eukaryota; kingdom Metazoa; phylum Arthropoda; class Insecta; order Trichoptera; family Limnephilidae; genus Halesus; species Halesus radiatus. Next base: position 69,799 of record JAHDVE020010218.1, read on the forward strand.
TAAAATTACGACACATTATTGAAAACATGTGTCTAAAAATAAAAGTAATCAAAATAAAATATATATATATATATATTCATGGATTATCGACACTTTTCCAGCATTTAATAAAAATACATGTGGCACCTAAAGGGTTAAAGATTAAAATAAAGATTTCTCTATCTTTAAAACTCTACCGATTAGGTCGGATTTTATTTATTTCTTACATGAAAATTTGTTATCGACTGACGTATTGCCAATTCACTAGGTGTGAAACGCCTGTGTTGAGATGGCAATTTACGGGGGTGGTTGTTCAGCTAGGATATTTAGATGACAAATAGATTACAATTTAATAATTTCTTTCAATTTAAAGGCAATTTAGAAAGAAACTTTTGTTTTGCGTATTTCTGATGTCACTAGGTACAGGTAGGGAATTGAATAGTTTAATAGCATTGTATTTAAAACTTTATCAATAAGAGATTTTACAATATGGAATATGAAAAGATTTTACATTTGATTGTCTTAGTGTTCTAGTGCCTGTTCTTTCCTCAAACACGTGTATATTTTTAAATTGATGGAGCAGGATATATTTTTAATATGTGTTTTTCAAGTTGGAAACATTTAGTTTCTTAAAAATAAAATCAGTACTCGTCCTTAATGGAACTTTAAGAACATCCTCCTCGCTTAGTTTTTGAATTAGATTGAGCATAAAAGATTTCGATGTGCTCACTATAAGTCTTCTAGATGGATCTGTATACTGCAACCGCGTAGAAAAGTGTAACTTAACGTAATGCAACGGTTGCTCGGCAGTACGGGTAATTAGCCGATCTGCAGGTGTTGGCGATGGGCTACCTCAGCGCGACGCTCCGGGCTCAAGTTAGACCGCACCGAAGTCTGTAAGCGGAACTTTGCGCCCGTTGTAAGTCTTGTGCGGTTACAACCACATCCTAAGAAAGTTGAAAACCGTTTTAACGGTTAAGTATTAAATGAATTATATGTTGATAACAGGTCTTTTACGGAGTTTTCACATATTATTTGAAAATCGAATACTGTTTTAATTATAGTTGACATAAATAAATTTAAAATCTGAGATTTTTGATAAAATCGAACAATTCGATGTTATTAGTCAGTAAAATGGACTGTGGAGTTAGCAACTCTAGGGGGAAGGCGTCCTCTGTGTATTATTCCCAGTCAAATCAATCATTTTTATAAATGAATAAAAAAATGTACTTTGTATTCACCAATTTATTAATATACACAGATTCATGAGGAATATATAGAATACTAAAAATAATAATGCCACCATATTAACTTTTTTCTTCTTTTTTTAAATTTAATGTAAGTCAAATTTAATAATGCTCTTATTAAGTTCTGGAAGTATTTTATTTTTTATAAATAAGTCGTCGCAATGTGGATTAACCGCAGTTTGAAAATGGTCTTGATCACCGTAACACTTGTCAGAATAATAAAATCTAAAAATACTTGCAGAACTTAATAACATTATTAAATTTATTTACATTAAATTAAAACAAATAATATATGGAGTTCTACGAATTAAACAGAACAACAATTAATAAACATATTTACCAGGCAACCAAGATATAGCCTAGACATTTTCAGCAAAAATGGCCACCAGTCTTGTTCAAACATGTTGGATCTTTATTTTTTTAATAGACATTCTTATCTCTCTAATATGAAATTAACTCAAGATGTTAGGAAAAAAAATACGAAACCAATTTCAAATGCAAGATTCCGAATAAAAAGCCTTTCGTGTCTGCTGAACAAGCGCTGTCACTGCCGTTGTAGGGAGAGGCGATAAGGGGAGGCGTTGCGTCGAACGTGTAATGAAATACAAGTCATTTTTAAAAGTCAACCAATCACCGAATTAATGCAAGATAAAACGTGAGATAAAGAACCGGCCAGATAAAATTTTATATTGTGACAAGCGTGTACGGAAAATAACAGACAAAGTTAGCATTCATGGGATATTTTTCCATATGTAAAATTGCCGAATAAAGTTATCAACCCCGTTCGACGTGTTCTATTCGATATTTGAATTTCGGAAAGCGCGAAAAAGGCGCCCGCGCCTGTCTCGTATTCGCGGATAAATTGGTTTGGCGCCTTATCTGCGCAAGACAGGATTCCTTAATCGGAGGACTGTATCTGAGCGTCCCACTAAACATTGTTCCCAACTTTTTAAATTCACGATGTAAAAATACGCCGCGGGGAAACTTTTAACCTGATTTGCCACGGGAAAGTTTCCCGCCGAAAGAGCAGTTCATTTTTAAACGCGGGAAGCCCTCATTTGTCATTTTACGTGTGATATTTTAATGTTCTTTTTTATCGCGTTATGCTTATGTTTTTGATGAAATAAACAAGCGTAAATATGTTCTCAAGCGTTTGGTTTTATCTTCCTGACATTAAATTTTCTTTGTGAATTCTTCCTGTATATAGTCGCGTGACATTAAAAAAAAGTTCAATATAAAAGAGAAAAAATCTTTCGCCCCTCAGAATTGTAACGTGGAATGCTTCAAATTGCTTTAGCTTTGTAAATAACCGAATTTAAAAGGTTAAGTACTTTTTAAATAAATAGACAAGTTGTAAGCTAGTTTTGTAATGCTGTTTCTGCTATATTTTGAGCTATACTGAAATTCAATTCTTAACATTTGTCACGGTGTAGAATAGTTTACGTGAGTTGTTTTTTTTTTTAAATTTAGGTACCCATTTATCAAAGAATACATGGTATTAAACGTATAAATAACACATTATCTTCATTTATTTTATACTGGGTTTTTACAGATTTTCAAACTTACGTGAGTAATCATACATTAATTATATCAAATTACAAACACTGAGAAAAAGGATACGGGAATGATACTTTTCCCACAAAAACTAACTCTTTGATAATTATCCAAATCATTATTAGGTATATAGTTAAATACCTTGGAGTTGAATTCTCAAGCGGTGGCCGGCAAGACGGAGAAATTGACCGTAGAATAGGTGCGGCAAGCGGTGTGCTGCGTCCTCTTTACAGCTCATTGACAAGGAAACAGCTAAGGATCGAGACAAAGTTGGCATTGTACAAATCACGCTTACTTATGGTCACCTGATCAGGATGTTGAACGAGCGTAACGTTCTAGGGTCCAAGCTGACCAATTGAGATTTTTGAGAGGAGTTGCAGAATTCACAAGATGGGATCGAATAAGAAGCTCGACGATCCGTGAGGAGCTTAACATCAAACCACTATTACGCTTCACAGGAAAGTCGCAACACTTAGGTGGCTTGGGCACGTGTTAAGAATGCCAGAAGGTCGAATTCTACTGAGAACTGATTGCTATTCGTGAGGTAAGACGTCCAGTGGTCCGCCCCAGACACAGGTGGGAGAAGCAACTCCTGAGGCTGTGTGAGGAGAGGCTGGACTTACTATGGATGGATGCCGAAAACGTAGTACAGGACAAGGACGCCTGAAGGCTCCTTGTCGATGCGATAGGTCCCCGAGCCGAGTAGGACAAGGGGAAGAAGGTGTATCTATGTATGTATTATTAGGAATGTATTTTTAAGTAATAGCGAGACATTTTTTTAAAAACTGTAGACCATATCGACAAACATGCCTACATTAGCACACTCTATTTATAGCCAATACATTTGAGACAGAGGCTTCAAGCGGGCAATATTATTTCTGGCAGTATTCAGGTGGAATGTGCTATGGCGCCTTAAACAATAGGAGTTAGGTACATTTATTTCAATACTACTAAGACATATCGAGATGACTGTGAATTATTTTATGTCAACACATAAAGACAATCAAATGCCTTCTAATTTGAAGTTACTTAATGTTGAATTATTCAAGACGCAGATGGAATGAGCTAAGATGGTCACGTAAACCACATTTAACAGATTTGAAAGCATTCTCAGATCGGATTACACAGTATAATATAGTGATTTTTGAGAAACTTCTTATAAGGTAATGAAAGCGAACAATCAAAATATCGTGTAGTGAAGATCGTCTGAGGAGAAACTTACAAATGTGAATATTTTCCCCAAGATCCAATGAAATGTTCCACAACAGCTTATTAGAAACTTCTGCGTGTAAAAGCTCAGTATTACGGGTTTCAAAAGCAACGCCTGCGGTTGACTGGTCGTGTCAAATCAGGTACGAAACGTTCAGGCATCTTAAGTAAGACTTCTGCTACTAATTCTAAGGTGTAATTCCGTGGTCTTCATTTGTTTTGTGGTGTTAGAGTCAACTCTCCCCATCTCCGTGCACCATGTGAGCTGTACACGTGAGCTGTACACGCCGTACATGCGGAAGTACATGTGAGCTGAATGCTGAACCTACACTGAACCCACACTGAACCCACACTGAACCCACACTGAACTCACGCTGAAGTACACGTCTCGGTACACTCCGTGGTCCTGGCTTATCCGACTTGCTGTATTTTAATCCGAAACGTGGCGAGATAGAACGAGATATAACGATGCTTGTTCGTGTCAAATAATACGAACTTCTCGCAGCCGCCGGGAATTTGTAATTAGTTGCTTATCCCGATTTATTTATATTTACACTAACAAAAGCTACACAAGTTTTATCCTCTGGGTTGATTGAAATGAACACTTAAAGGAGAATCGGTATCCAATTTGTACATCGTTAATGGTTACCCTGGTTCGTCTACTAATTGTACTTAATTACCTCGCGTCTCTCTTGGACAGCAACATTATGTGAAAATACATGTTTATTATTAATAACAATAATATTTTCTTAACTTCTTTTTTTAAAACAAATAATGATATCAGCATTGGGATTCGTGCTGAGGATTTCATTTACAAAATATGAAATTACATTATATGAAATTACTCTGCTTGATATAATAATTGTAAGGTGAGGTGTTTTAAGTGAGTTGGGTGGTTTCGGTGTTAGTCTGTATATGGTGTTAATATATTATCTATTTTATATCTCCCTATGTAACGTACCCAGTGTTTTATTTGATTTTTTAATTTATTATTTTGTGATTTTTAAAGGATAGTGGAATTTTGTTGTAAAGTATAGTTGCATAGTATAAGAGTTCTTTTGTCCAAATGTTGTGTCTTGTGGTTTTTTTATTGTATTGTACCACCTCGAAACATTTACTACATATTCCTTGTTTGTTACACTATATTATCATTCAACAAAAACTATTTTCCCAACGGACTAACGTATTTCAACACCAGAAACATTTAAATAAGATGCATTGTTTTCAATCTTATAACAGTGTGATACCATTTAGAGCTATTAATAACATTGTAATGCATTGGATTTGCGGTGTAATGCGGGAATGCGGGAGAAGGTGCGGAGGAAGGTTAGGTAGGAGAAATTGCGGGAGACAGTGTGTGTGTGTGTGTTTACCCTGAGAGAGGTTTTCTTCCAGGGAGCTCGGCTCGGGACCTACGACTAGCTCACCATCGGCAGGCCTCGGAGCTCTTCTTCAGGATCGTGAATCGACAGGCAGTCTTATAATTGGGGATTATGACTCGAGACTTTATCAATTAAAACACTCAGATGCTTTCAGAACTCAGTAGTTTACTCGGTAAAAGGGCACAGACATAGTAAGATTACACAAAGGGAACAGGCTAACCTAAATATTACAAATAATGTTACGGGTAATCTCTGATTCTCTCTCTGAAATATTCTACGAACGGCATTGTTAAAGGTGACTTGAAATACAATTACAACACAATGAAATGGGGATAAGCAAGATACAGCTCACGGTTGGGAATGATGGTGCTCGAACATGGTGAAGTCGGACGCCGATCGCGTGTCCGGGTAGTACTCCATCGCCAAGTCCACAGAGAGAAAGGATGTTTCCGAGGCCGGGTGCGAGGAGAGAATCCCGCGTCGAGAGCGCGCGGGGAGGATGTTCCCAAGGCCAGGTCCACGGAGAGAATGAAGCGTTGAGAGCGCGCGGGCGGAACCGGGGCCGCGTATGAGTGATGTCTATTTTTGTCGCTAGGGGTGCTAACCTAACGAGTGGCTAGTATTTATGGGGTATTTGCGTTATGTAACACATTCCCCCATGTCACGAAAAAAAGCGCCGTGGTAATGAAGCTGTAGGACTAAAAAATCCTCTAAAATGCACCGTTGTTACAAGGTTGAGAAAGCAGAGAGAGAGAGGGGTCTAGCTATCCTTATAAACTAGAGATGGGTGAATTACATACAATGTGAGTGATGGGCAAACATACATGATTATGCACTAAGATCAACAAAATAATACATAGTTATGCAGAACAGTGATAACAATACATGGTTATGTTGAATAGAAACAAGAAAAAAAATGGCTCTATGGTTTATCATTGGTCTGTAAGCTAAGTTTCGGAGTGGTTTTGCGTTGTGGAGCGACGTGGGTTATTCACTGGTTTTATGTTATGACCTCACTGTAACCTGACCCTTTCGAGATAACACTCGGGTCAAGTAAAAACAAAAGTTCGGTGGAGTTTCAAAGAAGTTGGCGGAGAGTTATCATCACAGAGGTTTGGAGAAATAAACAGCAGAAAATGGTTTGTGGTTTGCGAGATGAGCCAGAGAGGATTCCTTATGCCAGGTGGCGAGGCAGGAATATGGTTGATGATGTTCCAAGGTGATGTGGTTGTATATGGTGAATATTGCGCGGCGGCAATGTTGGTAAGTCTTGACAGTTATGGTGTGCAAGGTAAGGGTTGTGTCCATGTCTAGCGTGACAAAAGACGACGGCTGGCTTCTGGTATGAACTGGAACGTGTCTTGGTAGTGATAATGTATGCAAGACAATGATGAGTCTATGTCTAGCGTGACAAAAGACGGCAGCTGGCTATTGATGAACTGGAACGTGTCTTGGTAGTGATAATGTATGCAAGACAATGATGAGTCTATGTCTAGCGTGACAAAAGACGGCAGCTGGCTATTGATGAACTGGAACGTGCCTAGGACTGACATGTCCAAAAGGTTGTTTTGAAAGTGTCTATGTATTATGAGACAACTTGGTTCGCAACTACACGTACGACTCCAGCTTGATTATGGTAGGCAGGGTCGGGTGTTTTTATGTTTGTGGTTGAAGATGATGAACCTCCGTGACAGTTTGTGGTGATGGGGTGAAGTTCTGCTAGGCTGGTGATGAAGAAGGCTGCTGGGCTGATGATGAAGAAGGCTGCTGGGCTGATGATGAAGAAGGCTGCTGGGCTTCTTTTTAGTCCAGGGGGAAATTATTATTAAAACAAAATTCTTGAAGTTTACCTGCCTGGTAGACCAATGATGCAAAAGGTTTGGAGAGAAACAAGTGTGTTGTAAGAGAGAAAAGAACGTAGGTTAACCGCGTTTAGAGAATTTCCAGAGAGAGAGAGAACGAACAAAAAGGAAATAAACAACTGAGCTGAGAGTCTTAAATTATATACAAATACCAGTATTCAGCATCAAAGGTGACAATATATAGTCCATTCAGTGCAGTAGCACTGAATACATATCCACTGATACAAGAACTGAGGTTTGTACATAATTACACATATCTTACTTGAAAGCAATTGACCCTTTGTGGTCAATGTAATCGCTGAGGCGGTGACAATATATTACTATCAAGGTAAGATATTTTGAGGGTGAAGTTGAGAAAATAATTCATGGATGAGGTTTGACCTATTTGACAGACGTTATGCTGAGAGCGTAACGTACAATTTCCAAATACATGAATTATTTATTTCACTTGGGTGACAAGGAAATTGAGTACAGAAATCTGCTGTGATCTGGCTATAGTCCAGGTTCAACCTCTGGGGAGAATGAAGGAAAGTAAATAGCAGAGTTCTGGACTCATTACATTTTGTACAAATGAATGATGATTACAGAATACACAGTTATACAGAACTAGTCTTTCGCGTGTATTTGGCGAAAGGCTAGGGGTCGTTTTAATCTTCTACACGTTTGTGGGAAAATGACAGACCCTTGTTCAAATTTCACAAACCTAGGAGTTTTCTTATTCGTTTCCTAGACAACGAGTTACAAGTTTTTACAAATATCACAAAATATCAAACATTTAGTTCGATAGACAACAAATGTGGCAAACTTTATTTCAAGAAAAGCCAAAAGATATTATGTCGTTCGCACGAATCATGGTGAGTTTTATAACGTCTTCACGTATCATGGTGAGTTTTATTACGTCTCCACGTATCATGGTGAGTTTTATTACGTCTTCACGTATCGCGCAAAATTGAACGATTTGCAAGGGTGCCCAGTATTGAAAAGACGGTAAAAAAAATTAGGAATTTATGACAATTTAATGAAACAAATTTACCTAAATGTCAACATAGTTGACAACAAGAGTAATTATGACGACTCCTCGTATCATGGTAGATATTTTAACGTTCACACGTATCATGTAATACAACAATTATGTTCAAAAGGTACCCATTTCAATACAGACGGCGAGGTTAACATTAATACCATATATTTAATGATTGAATTAACAGTCCTTAACACGGCGTAAAATGTACATTTTAAATAATACAAAAACAAGTACAAAAGAGACCTAAATGGTTTTAAAAAACTCTAATTGTAACGAGGGGAGCAAAGTGATGGTAAAATATTTACTTACACAGAGCAAGGTATTTTGCAGAAGAGACCGAATTGGTTTTACTTACTCTTTTGCCAGAGAGTTACTGTGATGACTTAGTTATAAGGCTAAGTTTACGCAGCACAAAATGAATTAGGGACAATACAAGACATGAACCTAACAAAGAACATATCACCATGGCTTATCCAAGACCACTTTAGGTTTTACATACTTGGAATAACAAGGCAATAGTTATACAAAGTAATTGTCATTAGTGAGGGGAACCGATCTTAAGATTGTTCATTATGCCAATGACGTTTTTCAGAATTGACGTGTCAGTGTCGAGTTCTGAAAAAATGGGAAAATAAAAGAGCAATTTGGGTGAGCGCCATTCAATTTTGGAAAAATTGAAAAAACTAAACATTTACCCGTTATAACTTTCGTTCAACAGGTGTGATCTTCGAGTCAGAATGTTGATACCACAGCGGGAATTTACACTTGCATTTGACTGAAAATCCTAACCAGAGTTTGGTTACTGTAATTGGGTGCGTAACAAAAGTCAATGACTTTTGTACGTATGTACTCTCGAGGAGTGAGATATTTGAACAAACAAAAGTGACAAAAGGTTGCACAAGAAAAGACAAACACAGAGATGAATTGAATATTTACACATGACATGATGGGACGGAACTGTTGTTAAAGTAAGAGGGTAGAGCAACACCTCTGGGTACGCGTTTTCCAGAAATAATTACCGACAACAAAGGTGATTTCCTTATTTTGAAGTCATGAGTTTCAAAAAAAGGAAAAAGGTGTCCGTCAAGAGTGAAAATGAAGAATGAAAACAGAGATTGAAAACAAAACAGACGATTGATTATATACACCTATGTTACAAGAGGAAAGTGTTACATCTGACACTAATGTAACTTTCCAAAAATGTAAGGTTTTTTTTACATGTTAAATAGTGAATGTTTCTGCGACATTCGCAACATGTGGCAATTGTTGATTTCGTCCACAGGGTATGGATGAGTCAACATGGGATATGGTTTCTATTGTTTTCATATTTCCAGTTTTGCAGATGTCCTTCATGTTGTATTTGACATAAATGTCAGATGGAGCATATACTGAATCTGAAATTCTTCTCAGTCCAGTTTCCAAACGTAATCTTCGAGGGTAGACAGAGGTTTGTGAGTGTGGAGTGGTTGACTTTCCACTATGATGAAATTGGTCGTAGTTTATATTTAATTCCTCTGTGACCGAGATGGTATTTTTGTATTCTTGAGGAATGATTTCTCCTTCACCGGGCTGCATGGAATTGAAGGGCTGGGCCTTGATGTATTTTGTGTTGAAAAGCTGTGCGTATTTTATTAGAGCTTTCTTAGTTTTGTTTTGTGGAGACAGGTTTCTGTCGCGCAATGCTTGAAGAATTGTGTCTTTGTTTGATTGGTGTATGTTGGCGATGATACCCAAGGCAGGTGTGGTTTCCATTTTGAAAATAAAAATTTAAAAAAAGGAGAGAGAGAAAAAAAAAATTGAGCCTTAGAAAAAAAAGTTGAGAACCTCTGATTTTTCTAAGTGTTTGAAATTTAACAAAAATTGGCCAGGGATTTGTTTAGGGGGATGATATTTTAAATTTCACTATTCACTTTTGTAACTTTTACTTAAAACTTGAAAAAATTTTGCCAAGATTCTAGTTTAGAAACGGTAATTTTTAAAAATCACTTTACACTTGTTGAAACTTGAGGTTAATTGACACTAGGCCCGTAATTGGATTTAGGAAACCGGTAATTGACAATCACTTCCTTGTTTATTGGTTTTTATAAAAGAGAAACTCGAAAAGAGATAAAAATTCGTCATTAATTATTTGAAGTTTATTTTCTTAGAAACACTGGCGTAATAGTTTTAACTTATTAATTTAAAGTGCCACTTGATTTAATTGTCTTGGGCTTATTTTATTATTATAGTCACTGTCAGAGGGTTTTTATTCACTTAATAAGGTATCACAATACACTATGTAAACACAATGTTACATATTTGCGTGAATTACTTGAGGAAATTGAAGTAGGTAATCCTTGTTGTAAATTTAGTTGTACCTGCTGTTTATTGGACAAAAGGTCTTAAAGGTGAAGTTTGCGATCTTATTTATCGAAAATAATTTAATTGTTGAAAAGCCGATAGCAACGTAAGGGACGGCGCGAGTTGTTTGTTTATGGAATTGTCAAAAAAAAAATCAGCTGACTTGATCCAAGTAATTTAAAAGAGACAAAAAGGTACTGTGAAGTTGCCTATTCTGTTAATTTGCAAGTTGGTATAGATTCAATCTTGCCAACTTGACATTGATACGACGCGCCGCGTCTGGAGATTGTTTATAACGAACTTCAAACGAGTTTGGTTGAAAAAAGAATTCGGCCGAATATTCCAGAATTCTGCCGCGCTTCGTCGAACGTTCCCGATGTGCGATTGTTGCGTCACGTGATATGAAATGTTCTAGAACGTTTTGGCGCGTCCTTTAACGGTTTCGGTCAAGCGTCTCGAAATTGTTTCTAGAACAATCTGGCGCGTTTTTTAACGGTTTTTTGAACATGGTTAGAAATGATTCTAGAAAAATTGCTGTGGGAACAAATTTACAGGGAGAAGATATAATACAATATGAGACATTTACACCAATTCTGAAAGCATCCTATGAGCAGGAACTATGTTTGCAACGAGAATAATTGCGGCAAGTTTAATTTATGGAGTCTGTTCCAATTCCCAAAGAAAGTACCAACGTTGCGGCGCCAGTGTAATGCAATAATTTGCAATACTATGACAAATGAAACACTCAGATGCTTTCAGAACTCAGTAGTTTACTCGGTAAAAGGGCACAGACATAGTAAGATTACACAAAGGGAACAGGCTAACCTAAATATTACAAATAATGTTACGGGTAATCTCTGATTCTCTCTCTGAAATATTCTACGAACGGCATTGTTAAATGTGACTTGAAATACAATTACAACACAATGAAATGGGGATAAGCAAGATACAGCTCACGGTTGGGAATGATGGTGCTCGAACATGGTGAAGTCGGACGCCGATCGCGTGTCCGGGTAGTACTCCATCGCCAAGTCCACAGAGAGAAAGGATGTTTCCGAGGCCGGGTGCGAGGAGAGAATCCCGCGTCGAGAGCGCGCGGGGAGGATGTTCCCAAGGCCAGGTCCACGGAGAGAATGAAGCGTTGAGAGCGCGCGGGCGGAACCGGGGCCGCGTATGAGTGATGTCTATTTTTGTCGCTAGGGGTGCTAACCTAACGAGTGGCTAGTATTTATGGGGTATTTGCGTTATGTAACAACATTTAGAGTTTTTACTTGTAATATATCTTTAAAATATGCACTTATAAATTCAACTATATTATTTGATAGAATACCTTAAACAATAATGCCGTGATATGTTTGTGTAATTGGTATAATTTTAGATGTACCGGTGATGTGTGTCTTTATATTAAATATGAGTTTTAATTATGTAACTGTACTGTACTGTGCTGCACATGATCCTACAATATGTTTCTTAACTCTTGGGAAAACAAGAAGTTACGATGACATGATATGGCTGCGCCCTCTTTGGGCTGCATCCATGAGTTTCGTCGTAAAGCTGAGTGATGCGTAACTCGATCTTACCAATATTACTCAATAATATTATCTATTTTTAGCACTCAATTTTGAAAACATTTTTTTCCTCATATCACCAACTAGTACCTATCAATCATATATACATAATTGTTTACTCTATAATACTTGTTCTTCTCATCTCTTTATAAGTACGTTCGTGAGTTTTTTTTCTGTACTATTCTTCACATCTCTTTTAATACTATTTACATAATTTTATTTTTTATCTACTTATTATTATTTACCTATTTTTATTTTTATTTAAATATTATTTACCTATTTTTATCATTATTATGTACTTATTATTATATACCTATTAATATTTACTTAATATTTAATGTGTATTATTATATGCTTATTAATATTTACTTATTATTATTATTTAAAAATTATAATCTAAATTTTAATTTTTATTGTATATCTACTACTAATATTTACTAATTAATATTTACTATTATTTACTTATTAATATTTACTATCATTTACTTATTAATATTTACCATTCTTTATTCATGTATTATTATTTACTTATTAGTATTTACTGATTATTATTAAATTGTAAAGCCGCTCATCTCAACACAGGCCTGTTCTAGGGAGATGAGTGTCTAATGTTTTGTTGTCATAATTAAATTTGATGAAATTAAATAAATAAAATAAATAAATACTTAATTATAGTAATTTTTTCTAGATATATTATATTACCATACTATGTCAATACTAGCGTTTTTCCCTCCTATGTTTGTATAATGGCACTTAATATGAACTAAACTTGTCAATTTGATTATCCTAAAACGGGATTCGAAACAACAACAAAAAAAACAGTTTTATTTTATCGATTTAATGTTAAAAAAAAACTTGAGTTTGAAGAATGTACAAATCCAAAGTTACTGGTAATATTTAATAAATAGAGATTACACAACTTTTCACAGCGAAAAAACTTGGTTTCGTTGGAATTCAACCAAATCCGACACCCGATAAAGGCAACGAAGAAAATGAAATTTTTCGTATCAAGTTTCAAAAAATTTATAAAACAATTTCTTTTTCATGTTGTGAATTTGATAAGAGCCCCTTGGGAAATCCATTCTTCCACATATTCATTTGCAAGTCAAAATCAAAATAAAGTAAAACATAATAAAATGTAGAAATAACATTTGGACCGGCTTTACAAAAATGTGTCATGTCATGGTAACGGTTTTCCAGAAGAAATAAAAAATATCAAGAATAAATTATTTTACTACAAAGAGTATAGAAATATATTATTTTCATCTAGCTATTAAAAGCTTCTTTACAATGTTAGTATTTATAGTACATGAGTTATAATACAGGAATAAACATTTATTATTATTTGACAGATTTTATCAACTTATATAAATACAAGGATATGGAAATTTTAAAACAGTATTTCGTTTCCTATATTATTGTTTTTCCAGCTATTTCCTAGAAGATTTTCGAATAAAAATCGGATTTTAAGCGTACAAACATTGCCAGGAGCAAAGAAAACAGAAATTGTTGGATTACCACGGGCAATCAGGCGAACTGAAATGGAACTGACACCTACCGGATATAGGAAATAATATGTTTTGCACGTGGTCCATATCAGTCTACAATATCACTCCCTATCGGCCTCTAAATGTAATGATTTTTCTTTTACGAAATTCGAAGGAAGCGTGAAAAAAAACGATTGAAAAATGTTTTGAGAGACAAAAAAATTCGGAATGTAACGGAAAATCACCAACTCAAAAAAATATATTACACAACCGATCATATTTATTTTATTTTCATATTTAAACGCTCGGAGGGTTTTTACATACAATTATAACATTTTTAAATCACATAAAATAAAAATAGAAAATGTGCTCAAAATTTTATTAAACTTGAAAAAAAAAAAAAAGGAAAAACTGCACCAAAGCTAAAAATACACAGATATACAAAGGAATGGAAAAAAATAATACAGTATCCACACAGTCCACTAGTTTAGATTATTGTCAAATAAATCCATATCATTTAAGTATTTGTTACCAAGACTGTGTAAGCGTTGAATTGGGGAATGCAAGCTGTAGTTGAACGGGATATATGGTATATGTATGTAAAATGTTAATGTTTGTCTTGCAGTTGGTTTAGGTATGTATGGGTTGATTAAATGCATGAATTCATTTAATTAAAATTATGATGATTGTAACTACGTACCTATCTAAAATTATTTAAAATTTATATTATTACGAAGATTTTTTTTCTTACATCTAGAAAATATTAATTCCATAGGGATATTCCCCTCGAAATCTGTTATCTTATTTTCTATTACTTAATTGATCCGCATCTCTAACTTTCGTCAACATCTCAACAATCTTTAACGAGAATTCTGAAAGTAAGGACAGAAACATTTAGATTTAAATGTTGGAAACGAGCGTTACCGGTTTGAAAAGGCCGATCCTTCCCATGGAAAAGTCTATTCATTAAAAGTTACCTCTCTTATTTGCAATAAAAACCTCAGCTGTTTCGACTGCTGTTAACTGCGGCTAATATTAACGCGGTTACGAAGCGCCGTGACAGAATTTTGTTTTAGCACGCTGAACTTTGTCGAATAAAGTCAAATACGTAAAATCGTCCCGGGGCGTCTTGCAAATTTTCAAGAGATAATAATTGCAATATTTCAAAATTGGAGCCATTCTCTTTAAGACATATTTAGCACTCTTTACTCGAAAAACTCTTTTATCCAACCCCGTGGACTATTATAATTCAACTTGTTTTGGTAAATATTATAAAGGATGAATTGTCTCGAGAAGGTTGTTTGTAGATATTTGAAAGTATAAAAATGTACGTGAATAAAAATAGTGGTTCAATTCAGGGATTATTAAATTTTAAGTGAAAAAAAATCTTTGTTTTAAGCCACTTAATTATATTTATACATTGTCTACTGATTTCAATTGAATTAACCCTTTTCAGGACCGTAAACTTTACGTTTACTCTAAGTAAATGGATATTTAAAAAGTATAAGTTTTTAAGAATTTACCGAACACTTAATTAATAATAATAATAAAAATAGTTCTTTATTCCAGAAGGTATGCAGAAGTAGTGCTATGCAATATGTTCCATAAGTGTTGATAATACGAACAAATAAATAGCAATAGGCACGTACAATAAGAGGAAGAAAAAAAAGAAAAACATAGAAAAGATTACTCAGTAAAATACGCAAAATAAGTTCATTCGCTAAGAGAGAAAAAAAAATTTACAAGTTTATGGTGGATATTTGACGGTCTCCCGTCTCCAAAACTATCAAGACAGACTCCATCCACATAGCCGTAGCAGTAATGAAAGTATTCTTGGATTAGCGTACTCTGTACCATAGGCTTCCCATGCGGTGGCGGAGAAGTGCCTTAAAAGAGTGCACCCGTCCTTCCAGAAGCATTTCTGTAGCGCTGCCACAAAATGATTGCTTTTTCGATAATTATAATTAAATTACTCGTAATCTGAAGAAAATAGTTGCGTGTGTATATTTATCGACAAGATGCTTATTTCAAAGGCAAGAGATTTTGACCACGTTTATGGGAATGTGTCCCCTGTTAATGATTCGACCAAAATACATTGATAATAGTTCTGCGGTTTTGTCCGAATTGGAATTGCAAAGCTTAGGGCTGTGAATCTCTCGGTACCTATTTGTACAAAACCCTTTGTACAGTGTGGTTATTTAGCTTCAGTACGACGTTTACCCACACACATCGGTCGATTTAACATCACTCTCGAATCTCCTGCAAAACGTACGAATAGATGTTGTTATATGGTAAGGAATCCTGATTGATTAACGCCGAAGCTTTCTTTAATTAATAGCCCCAAGCATTTGCAGACCTTGGTATTGCTATTTCATTAAACTAACAACGTTGAATTAGGCGTCGATTTGGGGAACGCCTATCCGACAACATTAAACCAAAATCCTTATTTGCTCATCACATTCATGTTATACGCAACATTTGGGTATACAGCGAGAAGCCCCTCCAGTGAAAAACGGGTTGAACCCAAAATTTCAATGATTGCAAATTGAACCGATAACAATTTGCATAAATGATAATGTTTTTATTCCATGCGAAATGTTCTGTAATAAAATAAAAAAATATGTAAGTTTTTAGGTTCATTTTTATCATTATTTCTTAGTTGTCTTTAGTATTACATCTATATGAGTGTCAGTGTAGGTGAAAATAGATTCAAAGGGTAAATAATATTTATTCTTTTTTTAAATTTGATGTAAATCAAATTTAATAATGTTATCATCAAATTCTGCAAGTATTTTACTTATTTATTATGGTAACAGTTTTTTCGCCGTTCAAGGCCATTTTCAAACAGTGGTTAAGCCACGTTGAGATGAGTTATTGTTATGATTCTATGGTGCCTAAAATGATTTATTGCCGGTGAAACCAATTTACTGAGAAACCAATTGTGATAATGGATTCTCCATTTTGTGATTGAATTATATTTGGAATCTGTTTTCCCCGCATTAAGCGTAATGATTTCATAATTGATTTACAATGACGTGAAATCTATTGACTTGTGTTATATTGTTTAGGTCTTGTGAACATACTGAATAGTGGGGAATAAATATTTTTTCTTACTTTATTAATTAATGTTATATCGGGATCGTTCGTTAGTTAATTAATTTCAAATTGTTAATTTCAATTAAATTTAATCCAATACTATTGATTCATGGAAGAATTTATCCTCACGATTTTCAGCAATGCCTAAAATTTTATCTCCGCTTTTTTTTCTGAATATTGCATGTATTAAATTTAAATCAGTTTATACAGAATTTAATTAAAAAAAAAAGTTATGTTTTCATATGAAGTAATAACTTTGTAGTTTTGCATCATATCATAAAAAGAAACGCTTTGTTATTAACACTTCCTTTACGGTGCCATATTATAACGCCATCTACAGTGCGGGACTCCGAGTTTCCCCATACAAATTGGTAACAATATTGCTTTTTCAGTCAAAAATAATAATACAATCTATCAACAGTTATTAATTATTGTTGATTATACTGCAAAATACATCTTAGGGTTATAAAATAATATTACATATTAATACGTTAGGAGCAAAAATGTTGGATCGAGTAACCGAGTGTCTGGCACCATAAAGGGACAGTTAACCACGAATTTAATGTATATTTATGCCAATCTGTCTGGCTTAGATTAAGCTTCGTCAGGAAAAATATAATAAAAATAGTTATCGTAAAGTTATTTTTAAGTTATTGTATAGTCATTGTAAACAAAGTTATTGTACATATATAGTTACAGAAAACAATAGAGTGAGACATATATTACAAAAAAGAGAGAAAAGATAGTCAAATATTAGAGAGAGACAAAAATAAGACATATTATTACAAATAAATAGTTCTTTAGTTATTATAGTTGCCCTGACGAAGCTTGATTTAAGTGAAACCGTTTGGCAAAATTACAAGTTCGTGCTGTATAACAAAGTTTACATAAAAAAAAATTGTAACGCAATATAAACGGAGATACTTTTAAGTATAATCCAAGTATGTAGTCTATATACGAGTACTATTGAATTCCAGTGTGAACTTATTTGACTCTTTGCATAGACATATTTATTCATAAGTAAATTAGCAAATTTCCCGTTCTAGAGGGTTACGTATATATTTTAAAATAAACGGTTTTTAAATATTTAATAGGTATGTTTTCTGTCATCGGGGTATTCCCAGCAGTGTAATTAGTCACCGCAGTGTTTTATTTACTACTAAAAAAAATTTAAAAATTTAATATTTCAAGTTGACATTTTGTAGTTCCTAATTGGGCCGCGAGCAATCCCTGGTGACACTATGCACACAGTATGAAAATAACTGACTCAAACCAGTGTCAAATTCTTCAGTTTAATATTGACATGCTAAATAACTGGTTCTCATAAAACACTTTTTATCTAAATATAGAAAAATGTAAAACTGTAACCTTTTCCAAAAAAACCTCTCTCTTTTTTAACTATTCAATAAATCAAATAAATCTAGAAAGAGTTACGTAAATGAAAGATATCTGCATTATAATAGATGAGAAACTAAATTCCACCGGTGACATTCAACAAATTGCAAATAAGGGTATGAAAACTTAAGGGTTTATGTTAAGAATAATATTTTTTTTGAATCGTTACAAATAATAAAATTGTTGCACATATCCCTACTTTTTTTTTTTTTTTATATGAATACCTCACAAGAGTCCCAACTGCTCCCAACCGTCTGGAGCCAGTGAGACTATGGCATTCCCAATTGGGGAATGTTGTGAGGCTGAAGGTATTGGGAGGGGAAGGAGAAGAGGAAGGTGGGGAATACCTGGCTATTCAGATCTGGTCACCAAACACGGCTAAAAGCCATTTCAAGCAACGTTTCAATTCTGAATGGTGGTCTTTCACCAGGGCGATACTGAGAGTATCTTCCACTCTGGAACGTGCGCAAATATACTCTATATTATTTTTAAATGAATTAATTGTGAAACAACACAAATTAATTAAATAAAAATTACTTGCGCACGCCGGGATTTGAACCCGCGACTTTCGGATTCGTAGTCGAGAGCCTTACCCCTCGACCATGGAGGCCTTAGAAGTTTAGTAGAACATAATTCCAAATTGTGATCACCCTTCTACAAAATACATATTCATAATGTAGAAATAATTCAAAGAAAATGTTTACGTTTCATAAAATTTAAAGTTAATATGTCTTCAGAGAACGTAAATTACTCATCGTTACATATCTATATCACATTCCAACTATAGTTTTCATTCCCCAATTTAACGCTTACACAGTCTTGGTAAAGAATACTTAAATGATCTGGATGTATTTAGCAATAATCTAAACTTGGCAAATTAAAAAAAAAAGTATGTATGAATTATTTCTATCTAGTTTATAAATTATTATCAACTACAATTTTTTTACATTATTTACTTATTTGTTATTAATGTTAACATTGACGTTGTGGATAATGTATTATTTATTTTATTCTGTTCCTTTATATTCCTGTGTATTTTTTCTTATTTCAAAAGTATTTATCTTTTGTGAACATTTTCAATTATTCTTTTATCTGATTAAAAATGATGAATTTCTATGTAAAAGCCCTCTGGACATTTAAATAATAATTAAAAATACAAAATATATAAAACAATGTAGTAGTTGTGACTAGGAGAATTTTTGCTAATTACAAATTAAAAAGCTCCTTGTTCGTGAAAAAACATGCTTACTGGCGAAGGATTGAAAAGTTAGCTCAAAAGAGCTAAAATAATCTCGACCTCCGCCGACTTAATGAGTGACTGAGTCGCAATGACAATACACTTTTTAAGTAAAGCAATTTGCAATGTTCCGAAGGGCGGCGATTCAACTTTCCCATTGTTTAATGAGCCATTGTATGGGCGAGGCGGGAAAGCGACTTTTTTGTAAGATGTGCATTGTTTTAAAAGAAAGATATATTAAGCAAAATTAAGTCATATTCTCTTGCAAATGAGTTAACTTGCTGAGGAAAGAACTTTAAATTGAGGGATGGAGAAGAATGTGGCTGTGGTAAAATTAACAAAGGGTATTTAATGGACCAATTTACATATTTTGGTTAAGGAACTAACTAACTGCCTTTGGAAATCAGCGAAAGATGGTCTCTTAATTATTTTTATTCCTTTTTCCACGCATATGAGCTGGATTCTACTTAAAAAGATGCTGTTCTACCATGATGTAAGCATTATGTTTAATTTCGCTGCAAAATTTTTTTATTAAGGGTAAACATAAAATTATTATGAAAATTTGTGGTCACAGATGGCGGTAATATAAATATTTTCGAAAAAAACATTCTCAGCACGTAATGGCATTAAGTACTGAGATTAATATTTGTTTATTGGCGGGGGTACGTACGAAATATGAGATGGAATAAATCATTTTTTTGTGGTTTAAAGCATAATTTCTTCAAGAAACTTTAAAAACACGTTACGATAATACACTTACATTCACCTAGTAATGTACGTATTGTAAACCGTACAATAATTAAATCATTTAACATATTCAGAATGTTTGTGCTAGAGCTCATTTCGTATTTGGTGTGTACATCATCGAAAAAGCAATTTTTGTTATTGTAGGTGTAAAGCTCAATTCTAACAAGGAACTTATAAAAATACAAAATGTTATAGCATCTTGAAGGCACTGAGCTTTAAACGTATAATAATAATTTATTCCGTATATACAATCGCCGACAAATAATTCATCTCAATAAAGTGTTGTTATCAAAAATATTGAAATGTGATTAAACGCGAATTTTCATAATAATTTTACCTTTCCTTAAGCTATCTTAAGTAAAACTGTACATATTTAAGCATACAGAAATAAAAATAGGATAATAATAATGTCTTTATTTCAGCTGAACAAAGTGGCGACTGCAATACTCTGTGTGCCATATAAAAGAATACATTTATAAAAAAATTACATGATGTGGAAATAGAATATATAAAAATAAAATAAAATAAAAATAAAAAGGTGAACATATTTAGCACTTATGCTACGGTGGCTTGAGGGAAATTCTCCATCTATGTTGTAGGGGCGCACCCTGCCACTGGGCGACGGTCTGGACAAGAGTGTTTTCCGATCTCCGGTAGCGCTAACTCGTCCCGGCTACTTTGTGGCGCATCAAAGCAGCGAACCCATGCACCCTTCCCTCTGCGAACATCTGCTAGGCGCTGCGTCACCAAGGGAGGCCAAACAGCGCCCTGTAAGCATGGTTATATTGTACTAGGAGTGTGTCCCTGACGCCTTGTGTATATCTTGTCCATAGTTCGCTAGTGTAAAAGCTCATGCAGTATATCTGGAATAGTTGCTTCTTTACCGGAGGACTGCACCTGTTAAATCTCCTAGCGAGCATGTTGACTCCCCCGCTCAGTGCTCTTTTTTGGCGTTATATGTGATTTTTATCGTTTAGGTCATCAGTCATGACATGCCCCAAGTATTTTATTTCGCTGCAGATTTTAATATTGGCTCCGGCGAGGTGTATGGGCAAGACCAGTATTTGTTTTGAAAATCAGCAATGACGATTTTTTAGCATTGTACATCAGCCCGTGACTAACAACGTATGATTTGCATATGGCTAGAAGTTTTCTCATTGCTCTTACTGATGTGGCTAGTATTACCATGTGATATGCATAGCTGATATTGTTCATACATACCCCAGCAATGTGGCATCCGATTCTTGTTTTCTTCAGAGTTTTACTAAGCTCATCCATCTATACATTATAAAGCAGTTAAAAAAAATATGAATATCCAGGTATTCCCCACTTTCCTCTTACTCATCTCCTTTCCATCACAACTCTCATCAGTCTCACAAAATACCCCAATTGGGATGTCATGGTCCAACTGACTCCAGATGGTTGGGAGCAGTTGGGATCAGTTGGGATTCTAATGCGGTATTCACATTTAAAAAAAATTAAGAGTAGAGACCCAGAAAATTATGACTTTAAAATAGGAACACTGCGCTTCTTCTTGTGGAAGCGAACAGGACTATTGCAGTAAAGAACTCACCGATTACTGGCGCGCTCACAAAATATGAACTAAATAGTTAACACTTTTATTTATACTTTTGCCGACCGGGTTTCGCTATTACCGTAGCTTCTTCAGGGCTATTGTATACTACTAGCGAAACCCGGTCGTATAAATAAAAGTGATGTAAACAAAGTTATTGTTTTATTATTTTTTAAATATAATTTATCAAATTAAAGTTAAAATTTCATTTATTTTGCATGCAATGTAAGACAAATGTTCAAAAAATTTTCATTCCACACAGGGAGGTTGTGATGGAAATTCATTTGGAGGGTTGTACAGGACATTTGAAACTCACAATATATCTTGACTTTTTATTGTTTACTCCATACTTAAAGAAGTAGGTGGTTACCAATATTCTGGAAATAGAGACGATGCAGCTCAAGGAACATAGTGAATAATAATTCTTCGTCATCCTCAGTAACAATTTTCCGCAGAAGTACTGGAAAATAGAACTACATTGCCCCAAGCGGACGCTGTAATGGCGGTTCAAATACTGAAAGATTCTGCATACTCTTAGATGCATTGTGTTTCATACATTAAGAGGAATTTATTCTTTATATGCTAAGGGATCTAAACATGCTGTTTTTTTAAGCAAATTATATACTTAATATAATAGTTTTTCTCTGTAAAACGGTCAACAAAATTCGGAAATCTTGAGAAAAATTAATAAATATCAACGTAGACAACAAAACCACTCTACAAAAGGAAGAAATGAAATAAGACCTCCCAAAACAATATGGAAAAACTCATTACCATATAGAGCCATTCTAAGAAATCTGGTCAATATAAAAGCAGTGGAAAATGTTTTGAAATTTAAGAAAGGGTTGATGAAATACGTAAAGTGAAATTTTTCATATGGTAATTTATAAAGTTTCATAGGTAATTCTTAAGTGTACATTGTGAACTAAATAAATTGTAAAATTTTATGCTTGTGAGATATATTATGTTCATATTAGAATGTAGCCTTCTTCTTCCATTCACATTAGCGTCAAATATTCTTCTTATACTCCTTTCTTCATTCATTCGCTCTACATACCTAAAACATATAAGCGTCCCTTTCTTATCCTTACTCATTAGGCCAAATTTTCCAATTTTTGCTTTTATATACGGTGAAGAATTTGAACTCCTGTATCTTTATTAAAAGCATTGGAAATTAGAAAATCCCTAAATAATAATTCTGGTATATTGAATAATTAAGTAAATCTATCGCATAGTCCTCTTTTAGATATTTATACGGTGAATCGCTTTGTTCTTAAAAAAACCCTAATTACCCATTCCCTAATTATTATTATGTTGTAAATTATTGTTTACCGGACAACAGGTCCCGAGAAACCTGATCAGGTGTTATAACACCGTAAAGAAAATGACAAAAAAACTTTTAACCCGCATATAAATCAATGGAATAATTGAACAGTTTATTTTGTTGAATGAGGCGGTGATTTCGCCCACTTTGGGAGTCTCTGCTTTTAAGGGTCGTTATCGTAAGACGCGTGGTCAACCGTTCTTCCTGTGTAATATCTCAATGTCACGTGAAAACGCCACGTTCGTCGTTCAACCCAAATATCCAATCCTCACATTCATGATAAGGTTACCGGTCGAGGCATTTTCATCGGTTTATTATACACTAACGTTTAAACACAATGGATACTTAAATAACCCCTTTTTGAATACTAACGGAATACCTTAGTTTTACTTGTTGAAACTTTATCTTTGATCAATCAGTCCTGTTTTAGATTGTTCGACGAACTCCGGACGAGTATCTTCTCGGCTGTACTCGACCCAGGCGGTAGGCACTTCGTATCGAGTAACTCAAGTAAATTTGAAATCAGATTTGGAAGCCAAGTTGATACGAGGATGATCGAAACAGCGAGATTTCAATAGGTCTGGACAATTGAATTATAGGTACAAAGACATTTATATGGGATAAAAAGATTAGGGCACTGAAAAGAATTGAAGTTTCTGTGTGGCTTCTGAGATGAATAATTTTGATTAAAGAACGTAAGAATTAAAGAAGAACATTATATTTAATAAACAGATGCAATAATTTGATTTTCATAAATTTGATTCTATTTAATATGTTATTATTTATTTAAAAATAAATAATTTAAAAACTCCTCGGTTGCCTTCTGTGGTCGAGGGGTAAGGTCTTCGACTACGAATATGGATGTCACAGATTCGAATCCCAGTGTGCGCAAATAAATAATTTTTAAAAAATTGTGTTATTTTACATTTAATCAATATTCCCATTTTTATTTTATTTTATTTTAGTACGTAAAACAGGCAACATGCCCAAAATTTACATACGTCAATGTTTACATAGCATTAATAATCAATAAGTACAATAAACAACAACACACATTATTTCGCAAAAATGATAATAAAAATGAAAAAGAAGTGAAAGGTCGAAAACATATTATAAAGTAGGTGGATAAACTAACTCCTTATTGTCACCTGTGCTGATGGTACACTGTTTTGGTACTTAATAAAGGGCATCATCACATTATCAGTTTGATATTAATGGTATAACTTTTTTTATAAATTGATTAATCGTGTCATTAAAAATGTCTATTTCATTATTAGAGCAGTGTATATTATTTTACTTTCTTAATATCCGCGATAAAGGAGAGAAATATCCCGTATTTGTGTGATTGGCTTTAATATTAAAAAAATGTATTTTATCCTCCTTGTTGATTTTCTTGTTGGTACATTAATGTTGATTTGTGATAAAATGTTTGGTGTATCAATTGATGCGTGCATAATTTTGTACAAAAGGAATACATCAGAATGTTTACGTCTGATTGATAGAGATTGTGGTTTATTGTGCGAAATTCAATCATTACACGTTAAATTGATCAGATAAATGTAATAATATAATACAGAATAATGTATAGTATACTTGCGGCACGTTCCAGAGTGGTAGATACTCTCAGTATCACTCTGGTGAAAGACCACCGTTCAGAATCGAAACGTTGCTTGAAATGGTTTAAGCCATATTTGGTTACCAGAATTGAATAGCCAGGTACTTCTCCACTTTCCTCTTCCCTATCGTTTTCTTCTCCCCATATCGATCAGCCTCACAACATTCCCCAATTATAATGGATGACATAGTCTCTCTGGTCCTATAGCTAGGTTTGGTAGCATGCAGCAGGAAGGACTGCTGTGCTGTATTTACATAATATTTTCTTTTAAATAAAACACGGCAAAATAATGAGAAATATTAAATGCTAAGTACATTGTCACGGCGATTCAAAATGAGCAGGGTGGGATGTGTTAAGCAATACAAAATCACAGGGTTTATGTTCTGGACAAAAGTATTACAACTTTACTAACTTATGCCGGGGCTTACATTTTCGTCAGTATTCAACAAATAAAGCACGGTGAATGGGGTAAACTCGCGTTGGTGCTAACAAAAAGTTGGCCAAAGAAGCGAAGCTAGAAGTCCACAATGGAATACTGATACCAACCCTGATCTATGGTTGCGAGGCATGGGATTATCAGAAGAAGGATGAAAGTAGACTGAATGCTGTAGAAAGAGATCTCTAAGGCGAATGTGTGGTAAAAACATATATGATCGTGTGAAAAATGTTAAGATTCGTAAAGAATGCAATTCTGATGAGTAAGATTAAGAAAGAAAGGGACGCTTAGATTTGGGCAAGTAGAGCGAATGAACTAAGAAAGGAGTGTAGGTAGAAAACATGACTCGAATGTGAATGGAAGAAGAAACCGGGGACGCCCGAGGAAGACATGGCACGATCAAATGAATCAAATACTTAAGTCGGGGCATGTCAGAAGTCAGAATAACAAAAAAGAATGTGAATGAAACATGAAGTGTATGCCAAGATTGAGTTGTTTGGTAGTCTGTCCTCTCTGTCTACCCTTGCGGAGAAACGGCGTGATGGTTAGTTATTTAGTTAAGCACGAAATTTCATATTTTTAAATTATAGCAGTTTTATTTTTCATTTTTCTCATTCAACGATTTTGTAAAACAGATATTTCATTATGAGCAATAATTTTGAATAAAATACAACTTTAAAAAAACCGTCGTAATGACGACAATGGCTGACAAGAGCTGCAATTGGTTTTTTTGTTTTTGTTTAAGCTTTGATTATCAAATTGTAAAAATAAACAGCTCGTTGATACGATATCGACATTTTCGGTTCCCTGATAAATCAACACACTTATTTTTTTTTGTATTTCTTATAAGTTGTATTACAAATAATTTACAAAATATATTTAATTAAAGAGTATTCGTGGTCACGTATACCTTATCAGAAAATATGTGTTATTCTGTCTGAAAAGGGAGCCACGATTCTTAATTTCGTAATTACATCATATTTAATTTGCCTCTACTTATAAAATGTTTTTTTATGAAATATTTACGTATTCAAGTTTCTTTTAAAGAAGACTTTAATTTTACTTATTTGCTCTGATTTGTCATTAATAAAGCGCATTTCACCGGGGAAGTTATTATATTGTATTGTGCCTCATAAATATAATGGTTTTGCATTTGATTTGTTTTAAAATTAGGTGTTATGAATTGATTTCCATTTCTCGTAAGTTTGTAATTTTCCTGATTTTCTTTAAGATTTTTCTCTATACTCAGTTTTATTACAGAACCTTGCTAAAATATATCTTCAACATTTGGACCTGGAAATAGTGTGAAAAGTGATTTCATTGAGTAGGTGGATTTTTTTTATACGCACTTTATAAAATTGATACAAAGTCATTACAGCATCGAAACAAAAGTTTACCCCGAAAACCTAATCTCACCTAACCCAGTTATATTTTTTCATATTAATAAAAACCTAACCTAACCGAATAAACATTTTTATAATAAAAACGGGTTTATTCGGTTAGGTCAGATTAGGTTTTAGTTCGATTAATAATTTTAATGACTTTATATCACTTTTTAAAAGTGTGTTGATTTATTGGTCACCATATTTTCTATCGAAATTTTCCTCGAAAGCGGTTTGAAGTTTCTGTTATCTATCCCATCCGAGATGCACAATATTTGCGTTATTTTTATGACGGAAAAAAAAGATCTGTGAAAATGTTCTTTTACCGGTACAACTTTTCCAAACTGTTTTATATTACCATTTACCTTAATACCACATTATATGGAGTACTATAAAGTTGACGACAAAGATACATAGATTTATATTAAATTAAGCTAGATATGAACCACAGATTTAGGTACATTAAATAAAATAGATTAGTATTTATGAAAATTTCTTGTACATTTCTAAAAAATACAATTTTAATATATATAACCATGGCCCAGTATTAACATGCGACAAGTAAAATCTTTGGTTTTGATATAATAAATATTTTGCAAATTCTGTATGTCAACATGTCAAATTTTATTAGTTCTCACTCTTCTTTCTGTTCGAAAGTGAAGTGCACAGGACAATGGTTAGTTTTAAATTAAAAGAATAAGGAACTCCACTCCAATTTCTTAGTTTATATTTTTCTGTTATCAATAATGACGTTCAAACTTAAATACCAGTATATTGAATTTTTTCTGAAGTTAGTTTTCATAGTTAAAATAATTTTCAGAGTTTCAATTTTTTAAAGCCCGCCAAAACGCTCCAAATCTATCGCCGATCGGTTTTGATCAGTTTTGAGGTTAGAATGTGAAATGTCAAAACAAGGATCAGCTTTACCGTACATAATTCTTAATATAAGCTTTTCCAGAGTGGAAGATACTCTCAGTATCGCCCTGGTGAAAGACCACCATTCAGAATTGAAACGTTGCTTGAAATGGCTTTTAGCCGTGTTTGGTGACCAGATCTGAATAGCCAGGTACTTCCCCTTTTCACCACCTTCCTCTTCCCCCTTCTCCTTCCCCTCCCCAATACCTACAGCCTCACAACATTCCCCAATTGGGAATGCCATAGTCTCACTGGCTCCAGATGGTTGGGAGCAGTTTGGGACTCTTGTGTGGTATTCATATAAAAAAAAAAAAACAATTATATTCTACTCATGGTAATACATAACTAATAAGTAATAAAATTATTAACCATTTTAGAAACTTTAACTCAAAGAATAATAATAGTATTGAGTATTAACATTTTATAATATCCGTATTGATTATTGGTTTGCTCATCAATACTCTAATTTTTTAACATTTATAATAGTTTTCTATGTTAAACAACAATTATAAAGCTTAAAGTCACCCAAATTAAGTTTAAATTTCACCAAAACTAAAAAAAATACATGTTTAAAATATGAAACAAAATCGAAGAATAAAAATACATATTTTCATATGAAGCGGTAACTTGGTGATGTGACTGCCCTGACGAAGCTACGGTAGTAGCGAAACCCGGTTGGCAAAAGTATATAACGAATAAAAGTGATGTAAACCAAATTATTGTTTTATTTAAAAAATATATATATACCTACTAATAACAACAAATAAAACAGAATGCGCACGTGACCTCAGATATTCTAAATACAATGGTACCCACATAACAAGGTGTTTTGATGAGTTCAATTTTTATTCACTCTTAAATAAAAATTCTAAATTATACGTATTTTATAATTATATGTATTAAAAGTTACATATTCAGTATCGGCGTTTGCTGATCCATATGAATGTATATTTTTAAAGCCATCTGTGTACATGTGAATGTTTAAAGATTTTGAAACTGGTTTTTCGGCTCTCAAGGTGTCGAACGTTTTTTTTATTATTTTTGCTTCTATTTAAAACTGGCAAGAGCTCCCTTTGGCGAATAGTTTGATACCCATATTAGAATTTATTGGTTTTTAGATTCTGTTGCAGTTAAATATTTTGCCATCGATATATAGCCTGTTTTAATACGTAAAAATCAGTATAATATCACTGGAAATAATTTTAAAAAATGTCTCAACATCGAAAATGCACATGTATGGGAGTTAATTGACATATTCAAACAATTTTTAAAACGTCTTTCTTAAATATTATCTTTGGATTCATCCTTCAAAAACGCTGAGCGACGCTGCTGTGGGTCCCGAGCCGCGGTCTGAGTGTTAAGACAGGACGAACTGGAGGGTGCTCAGTGCTCACTGCTCAGTAAAGAGGCTTCAGTAACTACTGGAGCGGAAGGTAACTAAGTTCTAGCATATAGCATATACCTTCTTAATCGAATATTTGCAAATCATGCTTATGTGACTGGAAACAGTGGAAACCCTTTAATCAGAAATTTTGTTTTTCCGTAAGATCTAATATTTTTGGTAATATAAAACGGAAATATACATGGATAAGTAACTCTGTATAAAGATCCAATAAGGAACTACATTGAAAAATATAATAATAATAATAATAAATGGATTATTTTTATAGCGCCGTTTTCGTAAGAAAATCACCTCAAAGGCGCTTATGGCTTCAAATTATGTATATATAAAAAACCATCGCAGCAAAATACCTTGTTCTTTTAGTCCCATTACAGTCTCGAAATTTAACGTCACCGGTCTCGTCTCTGCGTATTCTGATTTTGGACTTTTTATTTGTGAATTTTGTTTTCTATTTTAAATGTATATTTCTTTTAGTTTTGGTGAAATTTAAACTTAATTTTGGTGAATCTAAACTCTGCAATTGTTTTTCACGATAACAAAACATTATAATTGAAAGAAATTAGGTATATTTATGGGCAAATCAATTATCAATACGGAAATGATGACAACGTTTTTGTAAATATTATTATTATTATTGGAGTTAAACTTTTTAAATAGGTAGATATTTTTATTCCTTGTGTTTGTTTTTGGTTCTCCATGAATAAAATATAAAACTATGTACGGTAAAGCTCATCCCTGTTTTGACATTTGATATTGTGCGTTTAAGCGGGCATTGAAAAATTGACATTTTAAAAATTATTAAATATGAAAACTTGAAAAAAACAATTGACTGGTATTTAAGTTATAACGAAATTATTGAATTAAAAAAAATGAACTCGAGTTCCTTATTATGTTTCTTTGAAAATACAGTTTGATAACTTGTTTATAAGCTTCAATTAGTTATGTAAAAAAAAAGTATTAAATTCAACTCGTAAATAAGTTATTCCTCTGTTTTATATATATTCAAAACACAAAATTCTATATTTAACTATACTCGTATGCATATGGCTAAACCAATACAGCGCAAAATTTTCAGTTTCCAAACTTGTTATATATCACTTAAGTTATTCCACTTCATGGAACCGTCTGGCCATGATACATTTATGTTTATATTTTCTCCCTGATCCAATATCTATTGCAGTATCCCAAGCCGTGAACCCTCGTCTCATGTAGCAGTAGAATCTCCAAGATCTCTTCACGTCCATCGCTCGCTCATATCTACCGCTGTTGAGTTGAGATGCCGTGAGTGCTTCACGAACGAGCATCATCTGGGATCTTTCGGCTGGTCCAGAAGAGCCGCTTCGAGTGGCCGCGAGTAGTCGAGATAATATTACAAACTCACCCTCGAGCGTCTCGAGTTTGAACAGTGGAAATATCGATTTTATCACAGATTTAATTATCAACGTGCCCACCTTCCATCTGTGAAAACACAGTTTATTGGGTTTTTTAAATGCAGACAAGATTTTACAAAATCGAATGGCAGCGCCAGATGGATGAAAAAAAATATTAAGACAAACGGTTGCGTGGCTTAAACTTAATGATATTTATTTTCATGAAAAGGTATAGCAAATATCTAGTACGGATTAGAAGTATTTAAATTAGGCCATTAAATAAATCGATTTTTCACGATTTCAGAGGTAACTTTTGCAATTATTTGGGGGCTAATTGTAATTTTAAAAAAATTATACCTTATCTACTATGAAAAAATAGTAAAACATGAATTTTTTTTTTTTTAAGTGTTAAAATAAGCATTATGATGGACGTAAATATAGATTAAAGACGACAAATTTACGCAAAAACGCTATTTACTCTGATATTTTATTGTTTTATTTTATTTTATGTACACATCACAAATAAGACGATTTAAAAAAAAATTACCATGTACCCGCAAATAATTGTCAAAGTTGCCTCTAAAATCGTGAAGAAATAATTACTATAATGGCTCATATTTCATAATGTAAAACAAAAATAAATAAATGACTTCTAGATATTTACTATACTTTTTGATGAAAAAAATATCAGTAGGCTTAGGTTAGTATTTTGGCCTGAAATCCAAAATTATGATTTGTATGAAACAGGCCGCGCAGCCGTTCCTCTTAAGATTCAATCTCAAAAGGACGCCGGTTGTCTTTATCAATCTGTGAAGGGATCTCAAAGGGAAGATAAAGATAATATTGTGATCAATGAACTGTCAAACAATACATAATCCCGACGGTAAACCTGGATTCTGAGTATTGATTCCATGTACGTAATTATTATTATTGTTTACCTGGGTAACATAATACTGTATCTATATTGGGACCGATGGGGATTGTTTATAAGTCCATGTTATTATCATCTGCTGATAACGATGTAAAGCTCCGGTTCTCAGGAAAGCCGTGACGTGTTGAGCTTTGAAACGTCCTGAAACTAATCACCTTAATTCCCTTTCAATGTTATTACTAGCATTATTTGTCAAGAGTGACATCCCGGGAATGGGGCTCTCTAAGCGCTAGAACCATCCCGTGCTCTTTGATCAAAATAAATTAAATGATTTTGTTCGAGTTACGGATAATTTAAAAAAGAGCGTAATCGGTAACATATCAAAACCGAACAGCCACAAAAAAAATCAACATCCAATAAGCAATTTCATATTTCACGGAAATCTTTCTCAATTTATTTTTAATAAATTAATTAAAAATGATTAATGCTGATAATAAAAATGATTTCGTTTTAAATTACTAATATCGATGTAGTATTCAATATACGAGTATTATAATAATATTTGATTTATTACTTACCTACTCTAATCAATTTTTGTTTATGTTAATAATTTATCTATTCTTAAATTATTGTGCTCTATTTTTATCATTTGCCTATACTTGAGATTATTATTTTTTAGTATTCTATATATTCCTGATGAAGAAACCATCGCCAACACAATGTGTTGATTTGTGTATATTAATAAAGTGGTGAATACAAAGTAATTTTTAATTCGTTTTATTTTTTTAATGACGTCATAAAGTGAATACCTATACTTTGAATAAATTATTATTATTATTATTATTATTATTACCCACAAGCGTTTTAATGAATTGCCGAAGTGTTGCTTGTTGCTAGGTCGCTAATCTCTTGCGCATTGTGATAATGACATTCCTGTAGATCTATGGAAAAATATACACAATATGGTAAATATCAACACATGACTTTTTCATATGGATCACGGAATTTTTTAAACACTTTTTTAATCTCCGATTGAACTCCCAATGAGGTAGGCCACGAATCGCCACTGAATTTGAACGGTACTTCCTTACGATAAGAACAAACCCCTTTAAATCGATTTATTAATAAGTAACAAAGTATGTTTTATCGCCATGTTAAACTTTATTTGATGAAGTGTTTATTATAGCCTTTTTAGGACCGCTAGATAAATAATTATACTTTAATGGTGAGGTTGTCGTGAAACCATTCAATCTCTTAATAAACCCACTTCGGTGATTAATGCCCTAATTAAATCGCGATAGTGAATAACATTAATATTTATTGCTTACATGAAATCACCATTTAACACTTTGGTGTGTACAAAAACATTATTAATTATAACAGGTAGTTTGATATTTATGTTTTTGAACTCTCTATTACTTTTATTAGGCCGTGCTTACATAATTTGAAGGTCCGATGATTCGACATCAAATAACAAGTAAATACAAATAGACTAGAGCACACTTACAATCCTCGTCGTAATTTGAATGAAGGATTAATGCATATAAACAGATATGGGTAAATTGCGTTACATTACATGGGTCCTAGCTATTAAAATGTTATCTGCTGAATTTAAGAATTGTATTAAAATAAAAGAGTTAATAAATAATCGAAGACTTGGCTAGCTGAATGAACTTTTGAACCACTTTGTTTGAATCCACTTTTATTTTTGTATAGTCGACTAGTTTCAATTAGACTGAACCATCTTCATACAATATACTAATTAAGTAATTAAATAACAGGAGTGTGCATGTATATATATATATATATAGGTAAAATGGGAAAGGGAGATGTACAACATTAAGAGGGAGACAACAATATAACAATAGAAACATACAATACGATATATATAATTATATAGACGACGAGAAAACCACGAAAGACCAGTAAACTACTTGCAGTAGATAATTAGGAAATATTGTTTTATGTATGTTTGTTATATTTAATATAGATATAGATACATAACTGTAAATTAGTTGTGTAGGTTTTGAATGACAAGCATGTGAGACATCTATTGACTTATTTTACAAGTCTGGAAAGAAATATTTATCGGTGTAGATGGCGTAAATTGAACTGGTCTCATTAGCTACGTCGGTTAAGCGGTTACCCCGGATAGGTAGAGGTCCTGGGTTCGAGTCCCAGATGCGACTGAAATCTTTTTATTTTTTGTTGTTTTTTCGGTTTCGTGGTTCATTTGGGATGTGTTAATATTACTAAAAAGTAGTTTCTCGGACTTTTTGTCTCATATTTTGTAAAAGTTAATAAAAAAAAATATAGAAAGTTATGTGAACAAAAAAGTCTAATTGAAAATCTGCAATAAAAACTGATTTTAAAGTTGTAGAATAACCTACGACTTGGCTTTTCAACTACAGAATTTGGCATAAGAACCTTATATTTCATAATTTTGTAAGTTTGTTATATTTTTTACTAGCTTGAAAATGCCTAGGAATAATGAAATGGAGATATATTTTTAATTTAATCATATTTGCTTCTGACCACCGAACCTGTAAAGGCCAAACGCCGTAAAGTTAATTATTAGAAGAGAACTGCGTTTTCATTCAATCGTAATTACTTTTAAAAAACGGTTAGGCTATTGTCTCTGTGAATATTCTATTGATTATTGTACATAAAACACGTTTTAATAAAAAATTTAAATTGATGTGGGTATGTTATTTTTTTAATATTCATTGCTTTGTGTTCTGTAAAAGACTAAAGTGTTGTTTTAAATAATTGAATATGGATATCGCATATGGGCCGGAGCTCCCGAATACCCGATAAACCTGCTTGATTCTGTGCAAAGAGGATGGTTCGTCTGATTGACAATCCGATGTTAACAGACCGACTGCCATCTCTGATGCACATACGTAATGTTGGTATGCCGAGTCTGTTTTATAAATATTTCAATGCAGCTTGTTCGAAGGATCTCGCAGCGTTGATCCCCTCCACGCCGATGCACGTACGTGAAACTCGACGGACACGAGCGGAACATCCGTTCACGGTTGATGTCGGCTTCATGAGAACGGTGCGTTTTGCCGACTCATTTCTGTGTAAATCGGCTCGTATTTGGAACGAGCTACCGGCATTTTCCTCCAACATTTAATCCGGGCCTCTTCAAAGCCCGCATTAACAAATCCCTTACTACAACCTCCTCCTTAATCCGCCTCACAAAGTAGTCCAACCGGGTAGCGATATAGTTTCCCTGTACGTGTTCTGTAGATGCAGGGGGACTCTTGTGAGGTGTCACGTGAAATTAAAAAAATGTATATTATTCTCCGAGGTTGGCAGAGTAATTTTATAAAAAAAAGTATTTTTAAATGAATTAGAAAATTTACTTTGTATTCACCACTTAATTAAAATACACAGATTTCTTACACGTTTCGTATTCTTCAATACAATATTCTATATATTCCTGATGAAGAAAGTATCGCTTTCGAAACGTTTAAGAAATCTGTGTATATTAATAAAATATTGAATAAAAAGTATTTTTTAAAAATTGATAAACTAAAGTTCTTAAAAACTTAAGACAAGATTTTTGTGCATAGCGATATTATTATTTTTATAAAAATAATTATTATTTTTATAAAAATAATTATTTTTTAAAAATTTATTTATTAATAATGCCGCCATAAAGCGAATGAAATTTTTTTGAAGAAATTAAAAAAGTATTTTAATTACAAGAAATTTTTTTCCACTTTGTCATGATAAAATTTTAAAACAATTATTTTAATTTTTGTCATTCAAAAAAAAAACTTTAGTAGGTACATTTGAAAGGTTGCTTGTTGTAAAGATAAAAACAGATTGTCAAAATATATTGTCACTCAACATTATGTAGGTTCCAGAGGATTAAGGCTTCGGAGCAATTAGTTAACAGCAGTAATTTACAACACCGCAAGGCGGCGGCTTTATTAGCACTTCACACGTCGTTAATGTGGGCTTTGTGGGAACATATTACTTTAATATTAATCTGCATACTATTCCGTTACGTACTTGCCTTCATTCTTTATTTACAAATATACACTGCACTATGAAATAACGAATAAAAAAAATATATATATATATATACATTAAGCGGACATCAAAATCGTGCATATTTTGGTTTACCAAGCGAAAATGCTTTTATAATTTTTGAGCCTCGTTTTTTAACGAGATTCTATCAAGGTACAGATATTTTATTATTTTATTTTTTTATTTAATGTAAATTTAATTTAATAATGTTATTATTACGTTCTACAAGCATTTTTAGATTTTATTATTGTGACAGCTGTTTCGGCGTTCAAAGCCATTTTCAAACTGCGGTTAATCCACATTGTGACGACTTCTTTATATGATTTTATTTGCTCCCCCATTCTAATTTGGACGGGTTTTTAAAAATAATGATTTATTGTCGGTAGAAATACTTGCAGAACTTAAAAATAACATCATTAGATACGATTTACATTAAACTTTAAAAAAAAGGGTACATAAGAATGTATGTAGTGATTTGAAACGCGTTAAATAAAACTAATTAACTAACTGACTAACGACGGACCTCCAAACAACTCGATCTTTCGATATACTTCTAGCTTCATTCACATTCATACATAATCTCATACATTTTCTTCTATTATTCAGACTACTCAAGTATTTGATTAACTTGAACGTGCCGTGTCTTCCTCGGGCGTCCCCGACTTCTTCTTCCGTTCACATTAGGATCATATATTCTCTTTAGATTCCTTTCTTCGTTCATTCGCTCTACATGTACTTTCTTAACCATACTCATTACGCTTACATCAGCCTTGCATTCCTTAGGAATCTCAATATTTTTCACATAATCATACATGGTTTTATCACACATTTGCCTCAGAGATGTCATTCCTACAGCATTCTGTTTACTTTCATCCTTCTTCTGCCAGTTCCATGCCTCACCGCCATACATCAGGGTTGGTATCAGCACTCTATTGTGGACTGCTAGCTTCGCTCCTTTGAACAACTTTTTGTTTGCGCCAACCGCGTTTAGTCCTCCGTTAATGGAGTTTCCTGCATTCACCCTTCTTTCAATATCCCTATCAGTCTTTCCATCTCTCGTAAACATACCACCCAAATATATAAACTCATAGACCCGCTCCTTTCGTAGTATTCATCAATCATAACTATATTGCACACTGTTTTCGTACTCTGTTTTTTAAATACCATGACTTTAAATTTACTTACATTCATCATTAGCTCATTTTTCATACATACTTTGTTCATCCTAGATACGAGGGACTATAGATCTTCCATCTTAGATATCGGCATGTCTCTTGAAAAGCTGTTTAACTCGAGTTAGCATAGTTCAATTCGGAGCAGTCGATTTGTCTCCACGTTTTTCCATTTCCGCAAAAAACACATTTCTTGTTGACTTCCCCTTCCCCCGCCCCCGTTGTTACATTTATTTGCCAGAATTTCGTAGGCATTAAGTTTATTGTGTGGCCTCTGAGGGCGGCAAAAATAAGAAACGAGGCCATATTGTGAATTCGGTCGTCGTATAACTTGTACGCTGTACTCCGTACTCTGCACGCCCCGCGGCCTCCCGGCGCTAAACGCGAGCGGATGATTAAATGGTTGTCTCGGCGGGCAACGAAAAATTAAATCATGCTCAATTTAAACGAGATATTTCTTAAAAGTGGAACCGCAAACAATTTTATGAGTAAAGTGTGAACTTTTTTTGTTCTTTTTAATGTGTTTTTTTTTCCTTTCTGTAAGCTGCCTCATAATGCTTTCCAAACATACGTAACTTATTACATTACGACCTTTAAACACTTTGTAATCACCAATGAAAAATCGTGTTTGACTACTTTGTAGGATACAGGGAAGCAACGAATCGCAATATCCAAAGCAAATAACTGAACTATCTTAAGAAATTCAAGGATATATATATATATATATATCAGTGGGTATCATATATCAATGTAATTATGCCTATTAGTACGGTTATCTCTAGACATGTTTCCACTAGAATACTCAACATATAAATACATCACAAAAAACCTACTAATACCACAAGCCAACAGAACAATATGACGATCTACTTCAATTTAAATCAACACTGAAAAGATTCCTCGTGAACAAATGTTCATGAGGAATCAACCACCCCTTAGACGAATGTTTTGAACGTATAAATTGACCGCACTTAATGAGATAAAGCTTGTCTATATTTTACATATTTAATATGTAAATTTGCCTACCAATTCGACGGCTAAAGGCAACCACGTGACGAAAATGACGTAAAATGCAAGAAAATGTTAAAATGTTAAGTTGTTTGGTTGTAACACCAAGATGACTCATAGGAAAATTAAAGTATGTTTAAAGAAGCACAATGGTCCACATGCATATTTTTTACTTTAACCGAACGGTTTTCGAAAATTAGTGGTAACTTACTAACTAACTAACTAACCATCACGTCGTTTCGCCGCAGGGGTAGGCAGAGAGGACGGACTGCCAAACAACTCGATCTTGGCATACACTTCTTTCTTCTTTCACATTCATACATCGTCTCATACATTCTCTTCTATTATTCCGACTTCTGACATGGCCCGACTCAAGTATTTGATTCACTTGATCGTGTCATGTCTTCCTCAGACGTCCCCGGCTTCTTTTTCCATTCACATTCGCGTCATACATTCTTCTTACACTCCTTTCTTCGTTCATTCGCCCTACATGCCAAACCATCTAAGCGTCCCTTTCTTAATCTTACTCATTACGCTTACATCAGCCTTGCATTCTTTACAAAAAAATAGTGGTACTTTCCGAAAGGGGATGATTCTTCGCCATATTCTAATAAAATCTTACATTCAAACTTTTTATTATTAAACGGTTAGCAAGGAAGGTAATTACATTGAAAGGCAATTTTTATTATTTCTGAAATGTATTTATCGACATTTCCAGTTAAATCAAAATACATAAAAATATAATTAATTCACAGATCAAAAATATAAATTTTAAGAAAGTTAATATAATTGAGTGTTGATTGTTTCCACGAAATGTAAAACTCCATTTTGATTGTGTAGAAAAAAAAATCGAAGACAAATTGAATAGCTCGGTGGAGCCAGAACAATGATTAAACAATAGTGCCGTTTTATTAAATATCTATATTTTATTGCTAAGCCATACACGGTTTATAGGTAAACATAGTGTGTACTTGTACAGCCTGAAACATTAATTAGTGTCATTGATGGTCTCTGCAAAATATCAAACTTCAATATAACCGAATTTCTGTTTCTTCTTGCTATCCAGAGCTATAGATTTCTTATAACGACAGATGGAACCAGTGCTTTTTTTTATTTTCGCAAGGTGCCAAAACCTGTCCACTGAAAGGACGTAGCGACGCTATAAAACGACACCGTGAGGGAGACGCCGTAAGACCGACAGGTGCTTGGAAGTTTCGTTGAACGCTTGTCGAATATCTGTTTTTCTGCGGAATAAAACTAGCCATCCAAACTTAATAAGACCGGAAACGGAAACGTCTTAGTAATAAATGTTGATCCATGGAACTTTGTGAAAAACTGCGAAATATATAAATCGTTGATTTTGATTTTTTTTAAATCTGAGTTTGCTGATTTCTGCATAACCGACAAATATTACTTTTTTCGATTATATTATTTGATTCATATAGATTTAGATTATGTTTGAAAAATAACAGGTAATATTTCGTTGGGATGAAATGTTCAAATGAATCTGATAAATGGTTTAGTTTTTTCATTAATTACTACATTGAGGTTCATTTATGATGAAAATTTTAAAAAAAATAATCGATCAAAATAAATTCATATCATCAATGCAACGAGCACTATAAGTTTTTTTTTGTTTTTTTTTTTTTAAATTTTCGTTTCGCAGAATGATGCTCAATTAATGACGCTGCTCACAATAAGGAGCCAATCATTTCCTTCAATTTTTTTTTAATAAATTATTAAAACGTGAAAACCTCATAATAATATTTTTGATCAATTAAGATAATACTAACAAATGTCAAAATGAAAAAAAAATAAAACCGAAAGACACAAAAAAGAAAAAAAATAAGTAAAAAACAATAAATACCTCATGGTTCCATCATTTTTATCGGTATCATACCACTATTTCTTAGAGCTGTTAATAACATCTTAGATTACTTCCCATATATTTTTTGCTACTACCTTTTTACGACTTCAATATTCTACTTGAATTTATTTGTATTAGTTAGATAGTGTCTCTGACAGATTGGATTAGCCGAAGCTCAGTGGATTAGAGCGCAAGGTCCCGGATAGACAACAAGGTACTGGGTTCGAGTTCCAGCTGCTACCGTTTTTTTCTGTGTCTTTTCGGATTCATCTTTCATTTTGAGAACTGTTAGTATTGTCTTCAATGACTCAAAAACAAATTGATTCCATGTTACCATATAACCACATCCCTTTCAAAGAATGTAATCATTAAGTTCCGTGTGTTATGTATTAATGTTTGTCTGTTTATTTATAAGTACTCTTTATACAAGAACGTGCTTGCTTTATTTATTTGTTTCATTTGAGTTCTCAAAAGCTCTCTGAGCTGTCATATTTCAACACTGATTGCGAAGAAAACCCTGAAGTTAGACCATTTACGAGCAGTTCATTGTTTCACTCGGTGGCACAAATATTCTTTTCTCCATTTCAATATATTGTACATGTAAAATTAAATATGGTTGATGATAAGGGTATCCACTTAGGGTAACTTTAAGAAATGTATGTTAATAAAGTTAATAATGTTATAATTTCTTAAAAAGATTGGTATTCACTTTGTGGCGTCATTATTAATAAATGTATTTAAAAAAAATATAAATTTGTATTCAAGACTTTATTAATATAGACATAAATCTACATGTTAAACGAAATCAGAAAAAGCGTTAATAGTGAATTAAATTTAATAAATAATCATTTTTTTTAAATAGCTATCTCTTGAATTTATTTTCATATTAATATTAATAATAAATTTTTTTAATTTCTAATATAAATTTGTTATTCAATGTGTTATAATATTTTTTATTAACGTTTTTGATTAATGACTTAAGTACTTTAATCAATTATTGTTTATGTTTATAATTTCTCTATTCTTACATTATTATGTTTTATTTTTATCATTTCTCTATACTTGAATTATTATTTTAGTATTCTATATATTCCTGATGAAGGAACATTCGAAACATGTATTGTAGATATCTGTGTATATTAATGTGGTGAATACAAAGTAAATTTTTTAATGATGTTATTTTTAAGTTCTGCAAGTACTTAAGTTATTTAATATTTAATCATGGGAAGAAAATAATATTTACCTAACCTAAATGAAAGATGGAACCGGACAAAATGACAGAAATTAAAAAGATT
The DNA here is from genome assembly GCA_022606495.2 of Halesus radiatus. Taxonomy (NCBI): domain Eukaryota; kingdom Metazoa; phylum Arthropoda; class Insecta; order Trichoptera; family Limnephilidae; genus Halesus; species Halesus radiatus. The sequence goes on from JAHDVE020010218.1 coordinate 110,200, forward strand.
TCAGTCGCATCTGAGACTCGAACCCAGGTCCTCTGCTTTTCCGGGGCAACGCTCAACCGACTTAGCTAATGAGACCAGTTCAATTTGTGTTATCTTCATCGATATCATATCTCAAATTCAAGATTTTTCTGATCTTTCTGAGCTGCTATCAAGGAGATATACAATCAAGGAGACGATCATATTTGTTAATGTGATGGTCTCATAAAATGATTTATTACCAGTGAAACCGATATACTGAGAAAATAATTGTGACAATAGATTAGAATGGATAGATTCTGTGAGGTACTTTGAAATCTGTTTTAATTGTCTTATAATGACGTAACTGCTATTGATTTATTTAAATGTGTTATATTGCTTAGGTCTTGTGAATGTACTGAGAAGTGGGGATTTGCCATTATAATGGGAGCGTTGTAATTATTGTAAATGAAATGTGTTCGTTCACCTTGTAATAAAATAAACAATTTGTTTAACTTAACTTTCCTTTTGCCTATTGTTTGTTGATTATAGTTGAAATTTCATGACTAAATTAAAATTTTTGTAATGAAATTACCTTCGTAAAACCGGAGTAGTTTATGAAACGATTAATTTATATCTGCTGGTCTACCAATGATGATTCTACCTTTTTTTCCGTTTGCTGCCGACAAAAATAATCCATGTCACCATGTTGGCAAGGTGGGTAATACAACTTTCCACTTGTTCGCCATTTTATTGTATTCAAAATGCATTACGAGCCGGAAGTGGCTTCGTTTACGCAGGAAGTGACGTCAAAGTAAGTGTTGCTTCGATGCTTACCTTACTTTGTGCAATATGCAGCCTTTGAACACAAAGTGTGGTATATTAACTCATTTTGCCTCAGTTTTAAACCGTGAAACCAGAACATACTGAGAATCTATGCTCGTTTGAAATACTTACTTAATTACCAGGAACTGGTGAATTTCTCAAAACTTCGTACCTACATTCACGTTATAAGGAGCTCGTTTTTTTCTTGTCAGTGAAAATGTTTCATAGGTACAAACCTGCTTTCCAATTTACGAAAACGGTGAATTAACAATGTACATTTTTGATTGAACTTGTATTTTGATAGGATTTATATGAACATTTGTTCTGAGTTTCTTCATAATCCCGACAAGATTCTTATTCTGAGCTTAAAAAGTCTTTTTTCGAAATCTTTAAGAGTTTGTGTTGGTAAGTGATTCAATACGCCTCTCTTATTTTCTAATATTTCAGGAAACCATCCCACTTAAAAAACCCGAGCTAATTAAACAAAAACAACGGTATTTTCTCGAGAAAAATAATGTTTCAACCCTTTCAGCAACGAAAAACTCTGGAAATACAAATCGCACTCAACCCTCGCAGCATCGTTATTTATTCACCCTCTTTCCCGCACCTTTATTGGATGGTTTTTACCTCAGTGAATTTAGATGAACATAGATCACCATCCTCTCTTCCATCTCTCGTCTCACAGCTTACCAGAGCTATGCTGTGCCGAATTATTATTCCCGAAACAAGGTTAACAGTTTGGCGAGGCTTAGAAGGGTATTTCACCTTTTTGCAGGTGATGTATACGGTCAAATTCCTACAGATAGATCTTTATCATTCGCTTTAAACAAATATTGAGATTTTATTCGATATTAGACCGTCGTACACACTAGATACTAGATGAATGGATAAACATTGTATCTATAAGACAAAGAAGTCCATACCAGGTTTTCCCGGAATAAATATTTTTATTTGATTTTCATGTGTATATTTTTTTCTGTTTTATGTTTTTTTACTGTATATGCTTTATATTGTTATATTAAATACCCCTGAGAGGAAAGAGCATTATTAAGACTTTTTTATTTATTAATAATTTTTTTGATACATACATTTATATAAACATAAACAAAGGTTATAAACATTTTTTTCTATTCCATTATATATATATATGTATTTCAATACGTATATATAAATTAATGTGTAATGTATATATTGCAAAAAAAACCACATGAGCAAGGCCATTGCGTGGTATTATTGGCAATAAAAAAACTCAGTACCTCTGTCTTACCGGGAAGACTTCTTTACCATCTAAGCTAATGAGACCAGTTCATTAGACGCTATCTTCATCGATATCATACCTCAAATTCAATACTTGTCAATATTCTTCCATTTTATATCCCATATTAACTAAGCTGCTAAATTAAGGTAAATCTGTTGTCTCGGTAAGACGGAGTTCTTGGATTCGAGTTCCAGATGCGACTGATACCTTTTTATTTTCTGTGTTTTTTTTCGGTTTTGTTTTTAATTTAGGATTTATTAATATTATCTTCTTCACTGATTAAATATTACAATCAGGTTTATAAACTTAAATAAGTTATTAAAAATAAATAGAACAAACTATTGATTCACAAAGTCTATGCATGTGGAAGAAGCGTAAAACAGAAATGCCTCGAGAAGTTTTTTTTTCTTCTCAAAATCAATCGGTGCGTGTGTGACGAATCAATTTAACTCGCTATAAAATCCACGTGTGATGTCTGTGCCCCACATACATAATACATATTCGCATAACGTAAACGTAACGAGGATGAAGTCACGTCCATATCACGAAATACCCTTTTTAAATCCGTACCGTGTTTTATTGGGTACGTTTCAGAATTAACATAAGCCAGGGCGAGGTGACCTAATACTCTGCAAAAACAAAATGGAGCCAGACACGGGAGATTTGCATTCAAATGTGGACCATATATCATACCCCCGAAGATAGCCGTTTGAAGGGAAACTTTGCAGTCAGTATGGGAACATGATTTTTGGTTTTTTTACCCTTCCAGACAGATGCGTATTAGGGATTTTTAAATGGTAAAGAAATAAAAATCTAAAAATGGAAGCCTTATGGTCTTGTTATTGTTTCTTATGGTATTATTAATACCGACAGAAGTTACTTTCGATGATTGACCAGTGGTCCATGAACTTCAAGAAGAATAATATTGTTTACATTTAACTCTTCCAAGAAAGTCAGGAATAAATAGTTAAAATAGCAATAAGAAACGAGAAAAATCGCTTAAAAAACCTTCAATAGAGGCGTATTTAAAATAAAAAAAGGGGCGGATCAACCGCTTCAACGAAGAGTGCACGGCGATAAAAATGAGGATGAGCACATCAGAAACAAAAGTTATGGTTATAGGAAGAGACCAAACATAGTGCAATATCATTGCCAACGGGGCACAGTTGAGAGGTTTAATAATATAAATATCCTAGTGTAGAATTTTCAAGCGATGGCCGGCTTTGACCATAAAATCGGTACGTCAAGAAGTATGCTGCGTCTTCTTTAGAACTCAGTGATAAGGAAAGCATCGAGACAAAGTTGGCAGTCTCCATGTTCACAAGTCGTAGAAACGACTCGTTCGCATGTGAAAAATTAATGTCAACTGTGTATAAATGTTGGACGCGCATTTGTGGTGTTTACTTACTATGCACCGGTACAGAAGAGATCAATGACGCTAATTCCTCAGAGCATCTTCCATTGAAGTATCGGCGGAACAAAGATAATCCAGCCTGACGCGACCATTTTTCCAGAGTAAAGAGTTTTTCCAGATATTTTGGAGCACCAGACTAAACACGTGACTGCCAAATTCAACAGTGGGACGCACCTGCGATTTGTACAGGGTTAGAAGTTGCTTTCTATTAAAATATCTGCGGCCCCGCACGTTACGCCCAACTTTTGAGAAGTTAATTTGACTCTGATCCCCTGTTCCTGTGTTAAACCAAGCATATCAATGGAAGGCTTATTGGAAAAAATGCTTCCGTTGAAGGAGACTACTCGTAGATTGAACGCATTACTTGAAAACATCTATTTTTAAAACAAAAAAAAATGTCAGGTCATTCTACCTCCGTAAAATATGAAAAGAAATACCTTTGTATTTATGCGCATGTGTACGTAAGTAAATTGATATTTTTAATAAAACCTATTTATGATATTGTGCTGTAATGTGTAAAAACTTGAATAAAAAGCCATTAATGAAAATAAAAGTAATAACCTGGAGGACCGACTAGAGAACATGTTCCAGGTCCATACTGCCAAAATGAAACTTCTAAGAGGAGTGGCAGGAGTTGCAAAATGGGATGGAATAAGAAACTCGACGATCCGAGATGATGTTTAATGCGATACATCGAACCCCCACAACTCTTCATAGAATGTCCCGATTGAGGTGGCTTGGTCAATTATTCAGAATGCCAGAAGACCAAATTCTTCTGAAAAGATGTTCTTTTTCAGAGAGAAGACGTTCAGTCGACCGCCCCAAACATAATTGGAAGAATCAACTCCAGAAGTTCTGCGAGGAGAGGCTAGGCCTGTTATCAACAAAGGGAAAAAAATATGTATTCATTAATTTAAATACATAAATCATCACTGATTTTTTATCAACGTAAGTTAGTAATATATCAGTCGCTTATTGTATTCAGCTAATAAATCTAAAGCAACTTTATACCTGCTTAAAAACAATCAATTAAAATATTGGTAAAACTTTTGATTCATCGTTCTCTCGAGAAATAACAAAAAATAGATCACGTAATGATTCTTAAATAAATACGCTGATATATTCAATAATACGGATGTGTGCTTAGTTCGGTAATCGTTAAGATTCTTGCCAATTTCGCAGGAAGACAGATAGCTTATTTGTTGGAGCATTCGCCCAGTAAAAAAAAGTTTTTGTTTCGTATACCAGCTTTGCCGCGTTCTTATGAAGATTATTCTTATCATACTATTAAAGCTATACACTTATTTTTAAGATGTGCATATTACAGGGAAATTTGGTAACTAAACATAATTTTACAAATCATTTTGCTTGATTCGGTTAATATTTGCTAGGTTCTTATTTATTTTTTCATGTACCAACCGCTCTTTAAACCACGTAAAATAACTGAAATAATATTGATGTTTTTAAGGGAATTGTGTGTCTAATTAATTCAATTATTTGCTAGAGCCAAACAACCTGGTGCTTCCATATCAGCAATTGAAAGATCCTCGCCACGTAGTCGCTATGTCAAAGCAAAAGGCTTTACTGTGCGCTGGAAGTTGTATAGACGGAGCAGAGCCTTTATCTCTCCGTATGCAATTACGGGAATGGTCAACCAAACGGTTTTTAAACGCCGGCTTTTATCATGGGGATGCGAGTGCAGAGCGCTAAACCTTACGCTTTACAAAGGCACCCCTGAGTCTGTGTAACATGAATTAATTTTTAACCCCATTTAAATCCTTCTAATGCAGTTTTAACGTTATTTCCGCGCGAGATGAAAAGGATTATCGTAGTCATGATCTATCGCCCTGTACCAGCTGGACTATGGCACACCCAATTCGATATGTGCGGAGGAAATTGTGGAGAGAGTGGTTGGATAGTACATGACTCTTCAGATCTGGTGACCATATACGGCTCAAACCATTCCAATCAATGTTTGGGTTATAAATTATTCTTTCAGCAGGACGATACTGAGAGTATCTTTGTATGCTGCAAAATGTAACATATATTTTTGATTTCTTCACGTATTCACTTGTCGTTTCGTTGCTGGAATAATTGGTCCGTTGGTTTATTCATTAATTTAAAACCATTTGCGCCGCGTTCGTCGGGGATTAAGGATGCTGTAAGCTAGATTTATTGCGAACGGCAATCCGTGATATGCATCTTAACGAGAGTGCTTGTGATGCTAAACAAAACACACGCCCCGTACGTACAAACAAACACACTCGTAACTCGGCTCATGTGAAATATTTGCATGCCTTCTGAATGATAACGATATATTACCACTGTTTGCCTAACAAATTTACTTTAAACTCCAGCCGTTTTCTTTTTCAATGCTATTTTCAGCTTATCGTATTACATGTACAAAATCACTGAAATGTATTATTTAAGAGGAAAAAGAGGAAAAGTATTTTTGTCATGCCTTTTATTAATACAAACTATAAACACAAGTGCACATTGATATAGAAGACGGCGTCAATATGTAATACAGTAGAAATTGTAAACGTCAATACTAGATTTTATTATACACTTAGAGGTAGGCACTTAAATTTCAGTGCCTTTAAAGATATCACTATCTATGAGTTCTGAATTTCTCGGCACGCCCGTCACATAGATTTGCAATACACGTCTCAAATCCCCTTTCCTCGCCCTGACGTGCCGGTGACATTGAGCACGGTCTTGTGGCGAAGGCAGCGGTGGAATGAATAGGAATGCAACCTACTGGCAGGCTGTAGCTATGGGACGTCGCCGTGTCTATCCAACCAACCTATCCGGTGTCGGCTTCGGCGTCACTATGCCGCGAGAACAGTGCGGCGGCGTAGCGTGCAACATCCAGCTTGCCTGTATTTGTCGTAGCTATGTGCCTTGTTCATATGTTGTATGGAAATAGTTATATAGGATAGCTAGTATTGTTCTTAGAGTTAAGAGCATAACTAACGGTTCGGCTACCCAGATAGCAGGAGGTATTAGCGGTTGTATTCTCAAAACAAAATTAATTTGAGAGTCAAATCTTTTTGTAACAAGAATGTAAAGCATTTTATTACGTTTTTAACTTTATCTGAGCTTATGTATAGGTATAGAAATCTAAGACACATTGCCAAAACAAATAAAAAAAATTCTAGCAACAACAGGAATAATGCCTGTAATAATTTATTGACGATGAATGGGTATCACTATTTTTAATGATTTCTAATGATTGAAATGCTCTTAAATAGCGTCGCTTAAACTGTTTCAACGGTTACCATATTTACTCAGTCTCTATAGAAGCCGGAGTTAATCTGGCTTCCAAGAAATTGGGTGTCTTGTATAGGGCAAGCAGATTCTTCAATAGTGACCAACTGATAATCCTATACAACACAAGTACGTCCAACAGTAAAATTTGGAAGTTATTTCTGGGCTGGAGCTCCCAAATACCCCGCTTGATTCTGTGCAAAGGAAGGCGGTTCGTTTGATTGACAATCTGTTGTTAACAGACCGACTGCCATCTCTAATATACAGACGCAATGTAGGTATGCTGAATCTGTTCTACAGATATTTCAATGGAGCCCGCTCGAGGGAGCAGCTAGCATCGTTGATCCCCTCCGCGCCGATGTATGTGCGTGAAACTCTATGGACACGAGCGGAACATCCATTTACAGTTGATGTTGGCTTCATGAGAACGGGTCGTTTCGTCGACTCGTTTTGGTGTAAATCGGTTCGAATGTGAAACGAGCTACCGTCATTTATCTTTCCTCCTACATTTAATTCGGGCCTCTTCAAGGCTCGCATTAACAATTCCCTTCCTACAGCCCCTCTTTAATCCCCTTCACAACGTTACCCAACCGGGTAGTGATATATTTCACCCGTATGTGCTCTGTATATACGGGGACACCCTTGTGAATTTTTTACATTATTTTGTTTATTTTGTTTTTTTTTATTGCGTTCAAGTTTAATTTGAAGAACTCAGTTTGTATTAAAAGTTTTGGAAACTTAATAACTAACATTATTCATAATTTCTTGAGGTATTCATATTGTGGCGTCATTTTTAATAAATTAATTAAAAATTAACTAATACCATGTATTCTGTTTTTTCTGATGAGGAAAGTTTCGTTTTCGAAACGTGTTGATATGTATATATTGAAAAAGTGGTGATTACAAAGTAATTTCAATTAATTTATTATCATTCAATTTAAAAAATGGTTTATGTATAAAAAAGTACTGTTAGGTAATTTTTATTACGCGCGACAGCTGTATCGCTTTCCGAAGGCCTTATCAAACTGTGGAGAAGCAACTTACAGACCTGACGATCTATTGTGAATAATAGATCGTTAGGTTACAAACACTTTTCTTTTTACGGTATATCAACTTAATTATTAATTATTTAATTTTATTTTTATACAATTTCTTAATACACATATTTTGTTTACCTCGTTAAATATATACCTAAATTTAAAAAGGAGCTGATCTTTTTAAATTTAGGTATACATCCTTTTATTTAGTTATTTCTGTAAGTTTGTGCCACTTTTGGTAGTAGTCTGCGAACTAAACCATATTCACGCATATTTTGACTGAAGATGGAAACAGGTTCTGTTTATTTTTACATATCTTACGTGGTAACATGTCGATATGCAAAAGACTCTTTAATTTTAACGGGAATGAAAAATATATTGTATCCAATTAAAACATTATTTTTCCATTCGGGACGGACGTTCACCTAGTGTGAGGTATAAAAACAATCTTGAGAGAAGGGTGGGGAGATAAAAACGCTAGCACTAAAACCTCCCACCTAAGCGGAAGCGAAAGTGTCGACACATATAAGAAGGCTCTACGTGGCGGCAGAATGGCCAATCAATGGCGGCCAATAACAATGTGAAGGCATTATAGCCCATAGCAGCCGTAGGACGCTACCGGAATGTCTTTTGGATAACTGGATGCTGGATGCTGGATACTTTTCTGAAAAAATACTAAAACTAACAGGTTCTTGAAGAATAAACTGTTTAAAGTTTAGTAGCTTTTTTTTTCTCGTGTCTATTTACTTTCGTAAATTTATTGTTTTCTATTTATTATACACATTTTTAATAATACAAGCAATTATTATATAGAAACTTGTATATGTACTGTAGATTATCAATACATAATGGCGTATCGTGAACACATCACTTAGAAAACTTGTACTGAGGTATTCACGTATTTATGATGTAGTATCATCGTCATATGGTTATACAATTATGCTAAAGAATAATACAAAATTAAAGTATTATAAAATTGATAAAAAATTCTAATTAATTATTTAAATTCAATGTAAATATTGTTATGTTTGGTTTGGTTTTTATTTTATCCAGATCTTGATATTAAGTTTAATTCAATGTGTTCAAGGTATATTCTCTCTTATTTGTTTTAAAAATATACATATTATTATTTCACATGTCTTTGTCCGTGGGTGGTACATTCTAATGGGATATTAAGGATGTATTTTGTTGAAGATCTTGTTAAAATAATTGATTGGGATTATAAGGGAATATGAAGAATAGATTCGAAGAGATGAAGGATTCAAATTTAGCATAAAGAATCTGTAAAGTATGGAGCTTGAAGAATAATTTCAAATGAAATTTTATTTTGTTTTCATCCACTTCCTTGGAATTTATTATGTAGTCAGCTCGTTTCAGTTATCTTTAGCCTTCGTAAGGAGAGAATTATTATCAACTAACTTAAGTACAGACATTTTGGGATAAATAAAATAAAGAGACAGAGACTTCATAACAGATGAGGAGAGAGCATCAGGGAGTGGTTGGTAAAGGTCTAGTATTTGTAATTGTAATTATTTTTTATTAAAGAAAATAGATATTACAAGAATTTTTAAAAGAATGAAAAAAACAGTAGGCACCTAAAACTGGCATATGCAGATTGTCTGCAGGTTCTAGAATTAAAAATAATAATAAATGGAATACCATCTAAAACTCGTAGAACTGCACAAGTGTCGGATCCATTGGGGTTTAGCTACTTTATTTGCCATGTTCTCCACTATTTCTTCCCTGGATTTTCAGTTGTAGTTGTAACTCAAATTCAAATAAAACACTTTGTTGTAATGTTATTGTTGGGCGAGTTCATTTAAAAAAAAAAAAATTGTTTCTTATTTTTCTGTTTGTGTACAGTGGTGTAACCATAGTTAAAAAATTAATAAAGATGTAAACTTTTAAGGCACTTCCTTTAGCAGAAGCCAACCTATGCAGCCATACTCTAGAAATTTGAAAATAGAAATTGTTTCCATTATTTATAATGAAACCAATTTCATTTTTTATGTAAAACTTGCATCTCTATTAAAAACTGGCTCTGTGGAGTTTTTTAAAATCGGGCAAGAATTGTGGATTGAATATTGAAAATGCATCATCTTCCGCTGATTGTTGTTACCAACTGTATAAATGATAACGTTCCTTATCTGTTTATACAGAAAATGATTTTTGATATTTTATTATTTTTATGGACTGTTTTTACAAGAGTAGGCACAGTTTTTTAGCCTTTATGAACTGCACGCCACTATGGTCAGCATTAATAAAATATTTAGCCAATTTTAAAAACATATACCTACTTTAATGTGTTCTCTTTCGATAAAGGTATACGTTTTGTTATGTTCTTATTCTTTGCATTCCAAGCATAACTGGTTTTGGTTTTAATTCAACACAACAATTCAATACATAAACTATACATTCTTGCTAAATTCACTCACAATATATACCCTAGAAAACAGAAAAAAAATAACAGACTTTTTATTTAAAATTATTTATCCGGTATTAGACTGTCGTGAACTCCTGCAACAAATCAACTACCTCATCGACAACCTCGGCAAAATATATTATTTTGCAACAATAATTCTGGGACTAACTACCAAATGAATGCATCCATTTCTCGCCTACATACACTAGGAAACAAATTCACCTCAGCTAGAGGTATATTAATATAAGTTTACCCCATGTTCAAAAGATAGCTGAATGATATTTTTATGTTGCAACGATTATAAGTGCATCGCATAGCTATTGTATATATTTTTTTAATTATCTTTATAGGTATCTACAATCCAAAAACTTGTTCCTCTTTTTTCTTTCTCTGTATCATGTACTATATTATGTATTATGCAATTTCATACATTTTTACGTCATCCGAAATATAAAAACACGTTGATTTTTTTTTCACAATGTCTTGCACTGATATTATATTATTTTATGTACTTATATATTACGTATCATGTAGATCTAGCTATTACTATTTTTATTATAAAAAAATATATATTATCCACAAATTAAAAAACATTTCCTCTATAATTCTTCAATGTCATGCACATATACATTATTATAAATGCATATATTTCATACATATGTTACATCAACTATGTACGAGTATGTATCATGTTATTTTTTTTGTTAACTTAAAACCTTTTGTTTCTTTCTGTATACATAATGATTCAAATTTTAAAATATGTAAAAGCCCATAGGGGCGTTACAAATTTAATAAATCAATATACTGATTTTAAAACGTAGTACATCAGAAGGTACTTCCTGTCTAAATTAAGCTCGACTTGGACAACCTGAAACATAGTTTATATTTAAGCTTGAAAGTTTAATGATCTGGTAAGCTCGAAATTAGGTTAGAAACATTAAACAGAGCAGATGTCTCTCTAAACAGAATCGAAACATGGCTAGACTATCACTCACTCACACTTAATGCTAATATAACCAAATTCATAACTTTTAAAATAAACAATACCAAAAATTCAGAAACAAACCTTAACTTGAAATTCATAGCTTACCACATTTACATTGCCAATGGTCTGTCATTGGAAAATTTTAACCACATAACATTTCGAGGCGTAAAAATTGATCACAATTTAAAGTGGGCTGACAACATTATTTATTTAAATAATAAAATTAGAAAATTTACCTACTTATTTAAAATAATCAGGAATGTCCTCATTACAAAATATTTGAATGAGATATACATGGTTCTCTGTCAATCATCATTAGAATATGGCATTGTATCGGATGGGGCAGTGCTAACAATAATATTCTTAATTTTCTCATTAGAACATAAAAAGCCATCATGAAAATTATTCTTTAAGTCCCTGTAAGAACTAGCATTGACGAAATCTTTAACAAATTTAACATTATGTCAATAAAACAATTATACTCTTAAACAATACTACTTTATATTCATAAATACATAAAACAAGAATTAACAATCATCACACATATTAGAAACATACTAGATCTCAGAGTCAAAAACACATAAAACAAGGAACCACAAACACAAAATTTGGACAAAAAACTTCTTATACTATAGTACTAAACTTTAAAACAAAATCCCATCATTCTTTAAAAATTGCAGCAACCATAATAAATTTAAAAATCAAATAAAACACTGGATACGTTACATAAGAAGATCTGAAATAGAAAATACAATCAAACAAATCAGTGAAACCACTGAATTGCACTTAAAACACCTTAGCATTGGAAATCGTAGTGAAGGTATAATTATTTCTTATTTTGTTGTAAAAAAGGGAAGATAATAAAACATTATTATTATTATTATTATTCTGTGTATACAGGCAGTGGCAGTAGTAACAGACTGTCAGTCCAACTGAAATATTTATGAGTTATTTATAGTTTCACGGTATGCTCAATCTGACCAGTTATATTCATCATCTTCAGTTAACAAATCAGTGGTCAAATCAAAATACCAGATGCGGCAAAAGTTGGCGTTACAGAGATCACGTCATTGCTTGCTTGCGACGCTGCAATTCTAACTGCCCAGGAGTGAATAAACCGTTTTCACGAGGTTGTCCCCTGTGCATGGATGCAGTTATGGGGCTAAGCGTTTCTAGAATAAAGGTCTATGCTATAGAAAGAGACCAAAGTACCGCCTTTACGATGACTGGACGCCGTTAAAACTGATCGAGCAGTTTAAGTATGTTTGTGTTGAGTTTTCAAGCGGTGACAGAGCGGAGAGATTGACTGTAGATTGGAAAACCACTTTTCACATCACGGTAGTAAGAAAAGCAGACGCAATTGTCAAAACTAGGACAGCAAAATTTATATAATTGCATCTGTACTTATGAGGATCACATCTGGATTATTATTGCGTTCTAGAGTCCAAGTTGTCGATATAATTTTTTCACAATTTGGCCAAATACGAAACTCAATTATTTGAGAACTTGCCACTTATTACACACATTATAGGAAATCTTAGATGATCACATTTATTAATGTTATTGTTAAGTTCTCTGAGTATTTTTAGTTTTTATTATT